>UESW01004933.1:156224-171778 GCA_900491605.1 Calamus simplicifolius | reverse complement strand
TTTAATAATTCTTAGCAATCAAGTTAACAAAGATTAGACTCTCTATTCTAGGTTTACCCTAGATCTAGACAGCTCCTAACTTTCAAGACCGCCTTGGAGCCCTCCAAATAAAAAATTAGTTGATTAACTAGCCAGTTAAGGATAAGGAAAGTGGGGGTCCCACCGTTGCTTACTAGGTAAGTGAACGGAACCAATTAAGTAACCACTTTTCTTTCCTTTTCTAGATACCAGTTAAGCAGTCAATCTTGACCCGGTCCAACTCTTTTGGTGCCTTGTCCTATTGAGCTGAGTTCCTTAAGGGCTGACGTCTAATTAATTTTAGAGTTAAAGGTTTGGGTTAATGCAAAATGAAGGATGTGGTTTGTGAGCCAAGGAAGGGTGATGAAATCCCCACCTTATCTTGATTAGGGGTTTGTGCCCTTAAAGTTAATTATGAAAATGCTATACAACAAGAGATGTCTAGCTCTTAAAATTATCAAACAAAAATAATCTAATTACTCTTTTTTTAAAGATTTTTGTGATTAGGTTTCTAATTTCCTAATAAATTATGAGATGTCAATGGAAGAATTTTGAGTTTTGCAGAAAATAAATCCACCTAAGACAATCTAAGCATAAAAATAAAATAATTATTTTGTTTATAAATTTTTTTTTTTTATTTTTATATAATCTTTTTTTGTTTCCTTAAATTAATTATATTTTATAGAAGGTGTCTTAGGGTTTCTTTCAGGTTTTTTTTAGGTAAGTTAATTAAAAGGAAAATTTGATTAGGTTAAAAGTGGATTTATGGCAAAAAGGAAAGTAATATTTTTTTATGTTAAAAAGAAAATATGCAATTCTAAAAATTAAGGTAATAAAAATAATAAAATAAAGAGAAAATAACTATTAAGAGAAAATTAATCTATATATATATATTTAATTTTTATATTTTTTTTTCAAAATAACACACTTAAGTCTCCGGCAACGGTGCCAAAAATCTGATGCGTGTCGTAGCGCAATGATTAAAACACCTTAATATCACTATTAGAATAGCGAGAGTAAGGGATCGATTCCACAGGGACTTTAGCGATTATCTTGAAATAAATTTATAAATTTAACTAAATAGATAACTAAGTAGATAATTAGTAGTGCAAAATAATAAGATATGGTTTATCTTATTAGAGCACGGCTCGTACCCATAGGTCACGGCCTGTCCCTTTTAAGAATAAACCAGTCTAAATTATTTTTACTTAAATAGAATTTAATAACAATTTAACATGAATAGAAACTTTATTTCATATTAATTAAAAAGTTATGACATTAAGAAGGCAACAGATTATAATAAATTCCTGAACTAAACTAGAGACAAGCTGAACCGGGTTGAAGACATGAACCGGGCCATGAACAGAGCATCCACGAAATCCACGGACTCCTCTTTGGATTCACGGACGGCCGCCTACAGAGATTCCATGAACGTCTGCTCCAAGCCACGAACGGATTGAGCCTCCAAGATAAAACGCCCACAAACAGAGGACTCCACGAAAACGCCCACGAACAGAGGACTCCACGAACGGCTCTTGACGAATCTCCCGGATGCAGTGCCTCCATGGACTTCTCTCCCCCAAACGAAGCCTCCTTGATGCTATTTGTAGAAGCCCGGATGTGGCCTAGATGCATTGAAGCAACAGTTGCCAAAACAGAGACGACGCGGAGAAGCAACGAGCGGCGCGGAGAAAATCCAGGATAAAATCAAAATTCCTTCTAGATGAATTTAATTCTTCCAATTTGATAATCTCCTATCCAATTTATTCCTTAATTGGTGGAGGAAAAGATTTGATTTGATTAGGAGAAGAATCGTGCGAAAAAAAATAGATTTCTGCTGAGAAGACAATGAAATCGGCACTGGGTTTGCCGACTTTGCTTTAAAATGCATGCTAAATCCTTATAAAATTAATTCCGAGCTCGTTTAAAGTCCGATTCAAGTGCCGTTTGCGTCGTTAAATTCTTAAAATCAAGCTCTTCAAATTGGTAAGGTTTTACCTAAAATATTATATAAATTATTAAAATATTAAATAATAATAGGTACGTTGATTTATTAATTAATAGGTTTTGTGATAATTATTTATGCGTTTATCAGCGAACAAGTTCAGTTTGACCTTAGTATTATGGATCTTGATTTGGTACTCATAAATGAAAAACCCACTACTCTTACTGATTCTAGTAGTGCTGAACAAAGGTTTTTTCATAAGTCTTAAGAAAGATCAAACAGACTTAGCCTGATGTTCATGCGAATAACTGTAGCAAACAATATCAGGTCCATAATTTTTGCTACTGAAAGTGCTAAGGAATTTATGAAGTTTGTGGAAGCACGTTTCCAATCTGACTCTGCTAATAAGTTGCTTGCTAGGATATTGATGAGTACTTTAACTAACATTAAGTCTGATGGTTCTCATACTATGCATGAGCATTTTGTTGAAACGACAAACATAGCAGCAGGACTAAAAACTATGGGATCGAAAGTGAATGCGAATTTTTTGTGCAATTCATTATCAATTCCTTGCCTCCTGAGTATGGTCTATTTCACATGAGTTATAACACTATGAAGGATAAGTGGAATGTGAATGAACTACAAAGTATGCTCATTCAAGAGGAAGCAAGACTTTAGAAACAAAGAAAGCGTTCTATCAATATCATAGGTCTACAAGGAGCTGAAAAAAAATCAAAGAAAGATAAGAAAGGAAGGAGCAAGCAACAATCACTAAAGATAAATGAATCATCTGCTCAAATCCATAAGAAGAAACAAAAGGATGATAAGTGTCACTTCTGCAAAAACCATGGACACTATCAGAAAGATTGCCTAAAACATAAGGCATGGTTTGAAAAGAAAGATAAGCCTAGGGATTTTATATGTTTTGAATCAAACCTAACAGAAGTTCCCTATAATACTTAGTGGATTGATACTGGTTGTACCACTCATGTTTATAATACGATGCAGGGATTCCTTACGATCCAAACTACAAACCCAAATGAAAACTTTGTCTCAATGGAAAATAGAGTCAAAGCTCCAGTTGAAGCCGTTGGAACTTATTGTTTGATTCTAGACACTGAACACATTTAGACATTTTTTAAACACTTTATGTCCCTTCTATTTCTTGTAATTTAGTTTCTTTATCCAAACTTGACTCAGTTGGATATTCTTTTAAATTTAAAAATGAATATTTAGTTTCTTTAAACACAATCATCTCATTAGTTCAAATATTCTTTCTAATGGTTTGTACAAATTTAAGCTTAATAGTCTTTTTGCTGAGACATTGTTGATCTTGCATCATAATATTGGTACTAAACGTGGTTTAATGAATGAACAATCAGCTCATTTTTGGTATAAACATTTGGGTCATATATCCAAAGAAAGAATTAAGAGATTAGTAAAGAATGAAATCCTTTCTTATTTGAATTTTAGTGATTTTGGTATTTGTGTGGATTGTATTAAGGGAAAACACACAAAACACACAATCAAGAAAAGTGCCACAAAAAGTATACAGCTTCTTAAAATATACACACTGATATATGTGAGCCTTTTGATGTTCCATCTTTTAGTGAAGAAAAGTATTTTATCACCTTTATTCATGAGTTCTCATGTTATGGCCATGTTTATTTGTTGCATGAAAAAATTTTAATCGGTAAATGCTCTAAAAGAATTTATCAATGAGATTGAAAGACAACTAGATAGAAAAATAAAAATTATTGGGTCTGATAGAGGTGGTGAATATATGGCAAGTATGATGAATCTGGATAATGCCCTGGTCCATTTGCCAATTTGTTGAAAAGCATGGTATATGTGCTCAACACACAATGCCTGGAATATCATAACAAAATAATGTTGCGAAATAGCATAATCGAACTCTAATGGACATGGTTAGGAGTATGTTAAGCAATTCTCCATTACCCTTATTATTGTGGATGCATGCTTTAAAGATCGCTATGTATTTGCTAAAGAGGGTTCCTAGTAAGGCAGCTCTGAAGACTCCTTTTGAACTATGGACCGGAAAGAAACCCAGTTTGAGGCATTTACATATTTGGGGTTGCCCAGCGGAAGTAAAGATTTACAATCCATATAAAAAGAAATTGGACTCAAGAACAACATGTGGTTTTTTCATTGGTTATCCAGAAAGATCAAAAGGGTATAAATTTATTGTCCTAACCATAGTACAAGAATTGTTGAATCTAAAAATGCAAGGTTCATTGAGAATAGTGAAGTTAGTGGGAGTTTAGAACCACGTAAAGTAAAAATCCAAGAAGTTAAGATATAAGTTTCTTCACCTATAACTTCTTCTCAAGTTGTTGTTCCTAGAGTTGTTGAACCTTTTGACAACTTTCAAGAATAACAAATCAATGATCAAACACCACAGAATGATGATATTACTAACGAACCTGCAATAAATGAACCCAATGAAGTAGCATTAAAAAGGTCTTAGCGACAAAGATAAACTGTTATTTCTGATGATTATGTAGTTTATCTACAAGAATTAGATTTTAATTTTGGTATTAATGATGATCCAATTTCTTTTTCACAAGCCATAAAAATTGCTAATTCATCTAAATGGTTAGATGCCATGAAAGATGAGTTAAAATCAATGGATCACAATGAAGTCTGGGATCTTGTTGAATTGCCTGAAGGTTGTAAAAGAGTTGGATGTAAATGGGTCTTTAAGACCAAACGTGACTCAAATGGCAATATTGAACGTTGTAAAACCAGACTTGTTGCCAAAGATTTTACTCAAAAATGTGGCATTGACTATAAAGAGACTTTTTTCTTCAGTCTCTAAGAAGGACTCATTTAGAATTATTATGGCACTCGTAGCTCATTATGATTTGGAGTTGCATCAAATGGATGTGAAAACTGCCTTTTTAAATGGAAGTTTGAATGAAGAGGTTTATATGAACCAACATGAGAGCTTTTTTTTTTTGAAAAAAAGGAACACATTGTGTGTAAACTTAAGAAGTTAATATACGGACTTAAGCAAGCTTTCCGATAATGGTATCTTAAGTTCAACGATATAATTACATCCTTTGGATTTAAAGAAAACACCGTTGATCAGTGTATATATCTAAAGGTCTATGGGAGCAAAATTATATTTTTGGTTCTGTAAGTTGATAATATCTTCCTAGCTACTAATGACATTGGCCTATTGTATGAGACCAAGAATTTTCTCTTTAAGAACTTTGAATGAAAGATATGGGTGAGGCATCCTATATGATTGGAATCAAAATATTTTACAATAGATCACAAGGATTGTTAGGATTATCTCAAAAGATATATTAAAAAAGTTCTTGAGAAATTCAACATGAACAAATGCTCTGCAAATGTTATTCAAATTCAGAAGGAAGATAAATTCAGACTTATGTAATATCCAAAGAATTAATTGGAACACAAACAAATGGAACAAATTCCTTATGCATCAATTGTTGGAAAGTCCATATTTAGCTATTTGTTCCTTTTAGCTAGAGGAGCAATCTCATGAAAAAATTTGAAGCAGTCTGTCATTGCTGCATCCACTATGGAAGCTAAGTTTGAAGCATGCTTTGAGGTCACAATTCATGGTTTATAGCTGCGAAACTTTATTTCAGGACTTGGGATTGTCGACAGTATTGCCAAGTCATTAAAATTTATTGCGATAACTCTGCAGCCATATTTTTTTCTAAAAATAACAAGTATTCAAAGGGTGCTAAATATATGAAATTAAAATACTTTATCATTAAAGAAGAAGTTTAGAAACAAAGAGTATCAATTGAACATATTAGCATCATTCTCATGATTGCAGATTCGCTGACTAAAGTGTTGACCCAATTGTTGATTTTGATTATTAACAAAACTATTTGAGTATATCATTTGAAGTTACTAATGATTTTGATTAAGTTTTTTAGTTTATGATTTGATTCATTAATCAAATCACAAACAAATCAAATTCTAGTTCGAATCTAATGTCAAGGTAAGATTGCAGACATTAGAGTCAACACATGAATCGCAGAGTCGACTCCGAAATTCGCACAGACTTAGAGTCGACTCCCGGACTGTTAGGGCCGACTCCAATAGAAAAGACAGAATGATGATTTTTCTGGCCATGACTTAGAGTCGACTCTGGGACTATTAGAGTCGACTCCATAAGATTTTTGTGTCGACCTCAGAAAAGTCAGAGACGACTCCAGATCGAGCGGATTGGGGATTTTTGATTTAGAGCCGACTCCAGAAAAGTTAGAGTCGACTCCAGATTGTCAGATACGACTCCAGAACTGTCAGAACGTCTCTAAACTCTTTTTATCTTTTTAATCCCAATGGCTATTACTATATTTGGTTCTAATCCTTCTTACACTCGTTTCTAACGGATAGTTTCAGCTATTTATGGATTAAGAAGATCTATAAGAAGGGGTTTTTCGGTTGAATCAAAATGAGAAAGAAGAGAGACAAGAATAGAGAAAAACCTTTGAAATCCATCAAAAAAATAGAGAGAAGATTCGAAAGGAAAGATTATACTGATTTCCCAAATAAAAGAGAGAGATTTCTAGCTTTCTTGGTTTCATTTTGAAGAAATCTCAAAGAAGAAGCAAGCCTTAGCTTTCTGATCTTCGGAGCTTCAAGAGCATTCTAAAGGAAGATCCACTCAAGAGAAGAGAAGAAGCAAGCCATCAAGATCTGCAAATCAGGCTTTGATTCCTATCTCTTTATTTTGTTCTATTATTGTGTATTTGCTCATTGGAGGAGCTTTTAAACTTGTAAAACATTATTGTTTGCTGGGTCAATCGGAGGATTGATTCCGTTGAGGCTGTTAGTCTTGTGCAAGCAGTTTGCTTGTGTTGTAAGGTTCTGTGCTGGTGAGCCTTGAAAATCAGTTGGGTTCGTTGTGCACCCAGAAAATAACAAGTTTGAGTTGTGAGCTTGTAAAACAACTCTGCTGTAATCAGATTGATTATAGTGTGGACCCAAGAGATACTTGGGAGTAGATGTAGGTGTAGGTACACCGAACCACTATAAAACTTCTTGTGTTTGCCGTGATTATTTCCTTGTCTCTTACTCTCCATTCTTGTATACTCTGTTTTAATTCGTATACATCTAAGTTTTCACTTCCGCTGGGGGATTGTTTTTAAAAGGAGTTTAATTTTTGAAAAACCCAATTCATCCCCCCTCTTGGGTTGCTATCTGGACCAACAATTGGTATCAGAGCAAGTGCTCATTTGATTTGATCTAACGATCAAGAGTCAAAGATCTACATGGCAACTCAAGCTAGTTCATCTTTTTCCGAAGGCCAATCTACTAATAGACCACCCTTGTTTAATGGTTTAAACTATGGTTATTAGAAGGCTAGAATGAAAATCTTCATTCAAGCACTTGACTATGATCTATGGAGCATTATAGTGAATGGACCACACACACCCACTGCTAGAATTAATGGTATGGAGATCCCTAAACCAGAAATGGAATGAGATGAACAAGATAAAAAATTGGCACAACTTAATGCCAAGGCAATGAATGTTTTGTACTGCTCATTAGATGCAAATGAATTCAATCGTATATCTATTTGCATCTCTGCTAAGAAAATCTGTGATAGACTTGAGGTTACCCATGAGGGAACAAATCAAGTCAAAGAATTCAAGATTAACATACTAGTTCATAAGTATGAATTGTTTAAAATGGATGCATGTGAATCTATCTCTGATATGTTTACTAGATTTACTGATATAGTTAATGGTTTAAAAAGTCTTGGTAAATCTTATGATAATTCTGATCTTGTGAGGAAGGTTTTGTGTTCTTTACCTAGGACTTGGGAAGCTAAAGTGACTGCAATACAAGAGGCAAAGGATCTAAGTACCCTACCCCTAGAAGAATTATTGGGATCCTTGATGACTCATGAGCTTCAAGTTAAGCAACATGTTGATGATGACGAGTCAAAGAAGAAGAGGACTATGGCTCTTAAGATTTTTGAATATATGGAAGAGCCTCATGAATCTAAAGATGAAAGTGATGATGAGGACATGGCACTCATCACAAGGAAGTTTAAAAGATTCATGAAGAAGAAAAAGTTTGAAAAGAAAAGCCCTTTGCTAGAAAAGATGAGGACAAGGGCAAAGAAAAATATGTTATCTATTTTGAATGCAAGAAGCCGGGACACTTTAAATCTGAATGTCCACAACTAAAGAAAGGCACCCAGAGACTCAAAAAGAAGGCAATGATGGCTACATGGAGTGATTCGGAAAGCTTAAGTTTCGAAGAGGAAGAGAAGAGTAAAATGGCCAATCTATGCTTCATGGCGGACAATGATGAGGAGTGTCTTGCAGCCATCAGACTGAAAAGAAAGTGGTACCTTGATAGTGGTTGGTCAAGACACATGATGGGTGACAAAGATCAATTCATCATCCTTGAAACAAAAAGAGGTGGAGTAGTTACTTTTGGTGATAATGGTCAAGGCCATATCATGGGTATTGGTAAGATTCAAATTACTCCATCTACTCATATTGATAATGTCTTATATGTTGATGGACTTAAGCATAATTTGATAAGTATTAGCCAACTGTGTGATAAAGGTTTCAAAGTTTCCTTTGAAGCTTCTATTTGCACTGTTAATAATTCCATTGATAACAGCATTATTCTTGTTGGTAAACGTTATGGCAATGTGTACTTAATTGATTTGAGTAATTTGTCTCCAAGTAATCATTGCTTAGTTGCTAATAATGCTAAGATGTATGAGCTTGGTTGGCTATGGCACCGTAGATTAGGTCATGCAAGCACACACCTAATTTCTAAACTATTGAAAATGGATTTAGTTAAAGGTATTCCTAGTTTAAATTTTGAAAATAATCAAATATGTGATGCATGTCAATTTGGAAAACAAACAAGAACTTCTTTCAAATCTAAGAATGTTGTTTCAACTACTAGGCCACTAGAGCTACTACACATGGACCTTTTTGGACCTACTAGAACCACAAGTCTAGGAGAAAAGAAATATGGTCTTGTGATAGTAGATGATTACTCTAGATTCACTTGGGTAATGTTTTTGGCTCACAAAGATGAGACTTTCTCAATATTCCTGAAATTCGTTAAGAAAGTCACAAATGAGAAAAATACTACCATAGTGTCTATTAGAAGTGATCATGGAACTGAATTTAAAAATTACTTATTTGAAAAATTCTGTTTTGAAAAAGGCATACATCATAATTTTTTAGCACCTAGGACACCACAACAAAATGGAGTTGTAGAAAGAAAGAATAGGACTTTAGAAGACATGGCCCGTACCATGCTATGTGAAAGCCAACTTCCAAAATATTTTTGGGTGGAAGCTATAAACACAACATGTTACATCCTAAATAGAGCCCTAATTAGACCTATCCTTAAGAAAACTCCCTATGAGCTATGGCATAATAGGAAACCAAATTTAGGTTATTTTCATGCATTTGGTTGTAAATGCTTTATTCATAACAATGGTAAGGACAATATTGGGAAGTTTGATGCAAAGTCTGATGAAGGCATTTTCCTAGGATATTCTACATCTCGCAAGGCATATAGAGTATTTAATAAGAAAAGCTTAGTTGTAGAAGAATCCATTCATATAGTGTTTGATGAGTCTTTAGCATCAAGTTCGAGTAAAATTGATGATGAGGAAGATACATCGTTGATTGAAAGAGGGATTAAAAAATTTAATGTATATCTTCAGATCAAGAACCTGAAGCTAAGGATGATGATTCACCTAAGAATGATGGTATTGATACTGCTCATAATGATAAAGATCTACCTAGAGATTGGAGATATGCTTATGGTCATCCTAAGAATCTAATCATAGGTGATCCATCTCAAGGTGTAAGTACTAGATCATCAATGAGAAATATCAATAATCATCTTGTATTTGTATCTCATATAGAACCCAAAACTATAGAGGAAGCTGAGAAAGATAGTTATTGGATGTTAGCAATGCAGGAAGAGTTAAACCAATTCACTAGGAACCAAGTTTGGACCCTAGTAGATAGACCTAGAAACCACCCTATAATAGGATCTAAATGGGTTTTTAGAAATAAATTGGATGAAAATGGCTTGGTGATTAGAAATAAGGTTAGATTAGTTGCAAAGGGATATAATCAGGAAGAAGGTATAGATTTTGATGAAACCTTTGCACCTGTTGCTAGATTAGAAGCCATTAGACTACTACTTGCATTTGCATGTCATATGAATTTCAACTTATTTCAAATGGATGTTAAAAGTGCATTTTTAAATGGTTTTATAAATGAGGAAGTTTATGTTGAACAACCTCCTGGTTTTGAAGATCATGAATTTTCAAATAACGTCTTCAAATTACACAAAGCACTTTATGGTTTAAAGTAAGCATCTAGAGCTTGGTATGATAGATTAAGTAAATTTTTAATTAAAAATAATTTTTCTAGAGGAAATGTTGATAAAACCTTGTTTTTAAAAAGAAAAGAAAAGAATTTTTTAATTATTCAAATTTATGTTGATGACATTGTATTTGGTGCAACTAACAATCTCCTTTGTCAAGAATTCGCTAAGTTAATGCAGGGAGAATTCGAGATGAGCATGATGGGAGAACTCAACTTCTTCCTTGAACTTCAAATCAAACAAGAGAAAGTGAAGATTTTCATTAACCAAACAAAGTACACAAAGGAAATACTCAAGAAGTTTGGTATGGAATCTGCTAAACCCCTTGGTACACCAATGAGTCCCTCATGCAAGCTGGACAAAAATGAAGAAGGTAAGAAAGTAGATCAGAAGCATTATCGAGGTATGATCGGATCACTTCTTTACTTAACTGCAAGTAGGCCAGATATTATGTTTTCTGTTTTTCTATGTGCAAGATATCAATCTAATCCTAAAGAATCACATTTATTTGCTGTTAAAAGAATCTTTAGATACTTAAATGGAACTAAAAATGTAGGATTATGGTATTCTAGAGACTCAACTTTGAAATTGATTGCTTATTCTAATTCTGATTATGCTGGTTGTAAATTAGATAGAAAGAGTACGAGTGGTGCATGCCAACTTCTAGGAAGTAACTTAATTTTCTGGTTTAGCAAGAAGCAAAATTCGGTTGCATTATCCACTGCTAAGGCAGAGTATGTTGCAGCTGGAAGTTGTTGTGCTTAAATCCTTTGGATTAAGCAACAACTTGAAGATTATCATACTTGATAAAATTCCTATTAGATGTGATAATACTAGTGCAATCAACCTAACTAAGAATCCAATTCAACACTCTAGAACTAAACACAGAAATTAGACATCACTTTATTAGAGAACATGTTTCCAACAATGATGTTTGTCTTGAATATGTGAATACTAATGAACAATTAGCCGATATTTTTACCAAACCATTAAGTGAAGAAAGATTTTATTATCTTAGAGGAGAATTAGGAGTTTTTGATCCTTTAGAATGATTTTCTGAAACTCTTAAGGACAACAACTATCTAGACTTCATCAATTTCTTGAAAATCCTCTATGTCCAATAAGAAATTTATCTAGAAATTTGATTCATTGTTTCCCCAATTGATTAAATACTTATCTAGAATTTGATGATTAATTTGATCAATTTTAGATCTTTGAAATTCAATTTTTTACTAAACTATTATGGAGTTGACACCTTCAGTTTGTGGAGTCGATACCTTTATTTTTGATGTTCTGTCTGGGCAATTAGAGTTGACTCCGGCTTCTTAGAGCCGACTCTAATTCGGGCGCTGACAGATTTTCTGGTTCGGAGCCGACACCTCGCTTTGCGGGAGTCAACTCTAAGTGAACCTAGGTCAAAAATAAAAGGCGGAGTCGACACCTAAATGAACCCTATCGTCTCCAATCCTCTCTAGAGCCGTTCCAAACCTATTCCAACCCCTCTAAACTCTTCAAATCCCTTGATTACTCATTCCAATCGAATCCCATGGCTCCTAAAAGACATGCGATTGTTGGAGGTTCGGCCATTCCCATGAGAAAAAGGATGATTCGGAGGCAAGCGATGTCATCTTCATCATCTGCCACTCAAGAAGCTTCTTCACCTTCTCCATCTTCTCCACGCATCGATCAATTAGCGGGTAAGGCCATCACTACCGGAAGAAAAGTTGATTTCGACTGCTTTGCTTCGGAAGGTTTTACTATTGGCCGTCAATTGAAGGAAATGGGATGGGAGAAAGTTTGTTCTTTGGATGTTCCTACCTACCCTGCCCTTGTAAGAGAGTTCTATAATGATTTGTGCAGAGAAGAGGGAGGTTTAGTAAGTTTTGTTAGAGGAACAAGAGTTATAATTACTACCGAGACCCTTGGAAATTTATTAGAGATGCCCACTATTGGAATAAATGAGTATCAGCATGATGATCGTAGTGGAGCCCTATCTAGGATGTTGGGGAGAGAAGTATCTAAGTTTGAGGAGATTTTGGCTAATCAACTAAATTTGGAACTCAGACTTCTTCAACATCTGCGGGAGGATATTGTTTCCAAAGATAGGCAGATTTGAGTATGTCTCGGAGCGAGACATCTTGTTGATGGATTGCATCATCACCGGGCAGCCAGTAAACTTAGCTGGGATGATGATAGGCTACATGGCGGAGGCAGCAACCAAGAAGAGATCTACATTACCTTATGGTATGATTCTGACTTTGGTATTCAGAAGCCAAGGTGTATTGATCATGGACAATGAGCCACTGAGGAAATTAAGGCATACAGATTACTACAGTGTCTCTGCTATTCAACGCATGGGCTTCAGAAAGATAAATGGTAATTGGATTAAAGGAGGTCAGGAGGCCAGAGTTGAGGAGGCCAGAGTAGAGGACATCCCTAGACCATCAATTGCGGGACCATCGGTCCCTGACCCATCTATTGCGGGACCATTTACTGCTGGACCTTCTAAGGCTGGACCGAGCACATATTCCTCACCTCCACCTCAGACAGCATTTGTTTCTGGGAGATTTTCTGATGAGTAGATTGGTCAGCTCAGAGCATTACTAGCTGAGTATGACAGTCAGAGGAGCAATGATATTTGTCAGTTGAGAGATGACATTAGACAATTTAAGGAGGAGATCAATTCCAGACTCGACTTGATTTCATTTTCCATTAGCCGCTCTGCAGAGTCTCTTGGCACTGAGCTTCAAAAGATTTTTGAAAGGCTGGAAGGGATTGCAGATGGATCTAGAGCCTATCTAGATGCTACTGGACAATTGAAAAAAGATTTAGACCTTGTTGTTGCTCAAGTTGAGAGTTGTCTTGAAGGCTTTAAGAAATCACAAAAAGATGAAATTATGAAATAATAGGCCATCTGAAGAAAATTGTATACAAGCATGTTTGAGTGACCTTCTATTTCCTACAGTGATACTCTATCTAAAGCCTATCCTAGCCCAATCTTTTAGAAACCTAAGTTTAGCTCTTCATATTTTGATTTCTAGTTTATCATACTTTGTTAGCATGTATCTAGGAATGTCTGATTGATATAGTACTTTACTGAGAATGTATTTTGATAGACACATGTAATGCATCTTGAAATGAAATACATTATCTTTTTATTGCAAATTGTCTATGTCGAGCAATTATCATGGATTACTATCTCTACGATTGAATGAACCAATACCCTTGCTCTGATAACCTACATTATTGTTTCTAAACTCACCTTATTGCTGATAACAAAAAAGGGGGAGAGAAAAGTGTATATGCATAAAGAAAAAAATGAATGAAAGAATATAAGATTTATAAGATTTCAATAAGTCTTAATCAATTGGCATATCTTAAAAGGGGAGAGAGAAATTTCTAAATTCTAATCAATCAATCATATTTCAGTTTATCTACATATACCTTGCAAGGGGGAGTTATTTAATGCAGGGGGAGCTTAATGATTTTCTATGTTAAATCATCTTGATTGCTGGTTATAATAGAACTCAAGTATGTTTTTAAAGTTTATTTTGAAACTTGACATCAAATTCTCTATTAGGAAGTTTTAAAGCTTTAATAATGTCTATAATTCTTAGTTCAAATGAATTTTTAATGCATATACTCAAAGTTTTTGTCATCATAAAAAAGGGGGAGATTGTTGACCCAATTGTTGATTTTGATGATTAACAAAACTATTTGAGTATAACATTTGAAGTTACTAATGATTTTGATTAAGTTTTTCAGTTTATGATTTGATTCGTTAATCAAAATCACTAGACAAATCAAATTCTAGTTCGAATCTAATGTCAAGATAAGATTGCAGACATTAGAGTCGACACATGAATCGTAGAGTCGACTCCGGAATTCAGCACAGACTTAGAGTCGACTCCCGGACTGCTAGAGCCGACTCCAACAGAAAAGACAGAACGATGGTTTTTCTGGCATGACTTAGAGTCGACTCAGGGACTGTTAAAGTCAACTCCAGAAGATTTTCGTGTCGACCCCAGAAAAGTCAGAGACGACTCCAGATCGAGCGGATTGGGGATTTTCGATTTAGAGCCGACTCTAGAAAAATTAGAGTCGACTCCAGATTGTCAGATACGACTCCAGAACTGTCAGAACGTCTCTAAACTCTTCTTTTATCTTTTTAGTCCCAACGGCTATTACTATATTTGGTTCTAATCCTTCTTACACTTGTTTCTAACGGATAGTTTTCAGCTATTTATGGATTAAGAAGATCTATAAGAAGGGGTTTTTCGGTTGAATCAAAAAGAAAGAAGAGAGACAAGAATAGAGAAAAACCTTTGAAATCCATCAGAAAAGAAAAGAGGAAAGATTCGAAAGGAAAGATTATACTGATTCCCCAAAAGAAAAGAGAGAGATTTCAAGCTTTCTTGGTTTCATTTGAAGAAATCTCAAGAGAAGAAGCAAGCCCTAGCTTTCTGATCTTCAAAGCTTCAAGAGCATTCCAAAGGAAGATCCACTCAAGAGAAGAGAAAAAGCAAGGCATCAAGATCTACAAAGTAGGATTTGATTCCTATCTCTTTATTGTTGTTCTATTATGTGTATTTGCTCATTGGAGGAGCTTTTAAACTTGTAAAAACGTTATTGTTTGCTGGGTCAATCGAAGGATTGATTCCGTTGAGGCTGTTAGCCTTGTGTAAGCAGTTTGCTTGTGTTGTAAGGTTGTGTGCTGGTGAGCCTTGAAAACCAGCTAGGTTCGTTGTGCACCCGGAAAACAACAAGTTTGAGTTATGAGCTTGCAAAACAACTCTGCTGTAATCAGATTGATTATAGTGTAGACCCAAGAGGTACTTGGGAGTGGATGTAGGTGTAGGTACACCAAACCACTATAAAACTTCTTATGTTTGCCGTGATTAATTTCTTGTCTCTTACTCTCCATTCTTGCATACTCTGTTTTAATTCGTATACATCTAAGTTTTCACTTCCGCTGGGGGATTGTTTTTAAAAGGAGTTTAATTTGTGAAAAACCCAATTCACCCCCCTTCTTGGGTTGCTATCTGGACCAACATCTAGGTTCGAACCTAAGCCGGTAGCATAGGAACAACTTTCTATACTAATCGATGTGCCCATCTAGCAATGGAACCCGACGTTCGGATAGATCGAAGAGTTGCCGAGCAAACTCCAAGAACCCTAATAAATAGTTACCGTATAATTC
>UESW01004933.1:131243-150812 GCA_900491605.1 Calamus simplicifolius | reverse complement strand
AAGCTCACAACTCAAACTTGTTGTTTTTCCGGGATCACAACGAACCCAGCCGGTTTTACACGGGCTTACCAGCACAAAACCCAACTCGTTGTTTTTAACGGGATCACAACGAACCCAACACGTAAGCTATCCCAAGCTTACAACGAGGTACAACTACCTCCACTGATTCAATCCACTGATTGAATCAGTACACAAGAAAATAATTTAGAGTTTAAATACAAACAGCTCCTCTAGAGCAGAATAATCAAAATAAAGCTTAGGTTTAGAAAAGCCTGATTAGATAAGCTTGAATGCAGGCTTGGCTTCTTTGCTTCTCTTCTCCAACTCCTTTGAAGTGTGGAATCAGGCCTCAGCACAGATTCTCCTAGCTTTGGGGCTTTTGGATGTTGGTTGAAGCTTTTCTTCTTTTTCTTCTAGGTTGGAAGATCTTGATTTGCTCTTGGTTGCTTTGGGATCTCCTCTTGAACTTTTTGTAGATTATAGCTCAGGAGCACACGAATCTCTCACTTTGATTTCACTCCTTTTGAATCTCTTTTCTTGACTCAAATGATTTTTCCAATAAAGCTCTGTTTTTCCCTCTTTTTGAAAGATTTTCTTTTCTCTCTTTTCACCACTCTATTTCATTTTGATTTGAAAAGAGCTCCTCTATATATAGATTCTGCAAAAATATATCCGTTAGAAACACAGAATATAGCCGTTATTTGAAAATCTTACCGTTGGGGCTGATGTGTCATCGTGAAAAATCACGCCCAGATTTTGCGGAGTCGACTCGAGCTTTGTGGGAGTCGGCTCGAAGTCGATTACTAAAAATAGAAACATTTTAAACGTTAGAGGGTCGACTCGCGAAAAACCAAAGTGTCGGCTCCCGACAGTCGGGGGTCGACTCGAAGAAAATGGGGAGTCGACTCGAGAAGCGCTCAAAAAACATGCTTCTGTTGTTTGAGCGGAGTCGGCTCGCACAGACAGGAGTCGGCTCGCACAGAGTCAGGGGTCGACTCTTGAAATCCAAGGGTCGACTCGAGAAAATCAGAAATCTCTGTTACTTACTGGAGTCGACTCTGAAACTCTAGAGTCGGCTCCGGAACGTATCAAAAATCAGAAATTTTTCTGATTGACTTTGAAATTCGTCCCAGAATAATTTTAAATGAAATTTTGACTTGAATACAATAAGTATGACATTAAGCATGAATTCAAGACATGTTTCAAGAAATCATTGATTGAAATATATCGTGTAAAAATTCCTTTTTGAAATCTTAAATATAGAGCTTGAAACTTCTTTTTCAAATTGATTCAAAACTCAGTGAATTTAAACATTGAGAGTCCATTGCTTTCATTTAGAATAAGCTCAAGGTTTTTGATTAATAAACTCATTATTTCCTTTAAAATACTCATGGCTTTTGAAAATCATCAAAATCAATAAAGTTGGGGTAAATACAATTTCCCAAATTTTCTCAACATCTTTACTTAACTGCTAATAGACCAGA
Source organism: Calamus simplicifolius (assembly GCA_900491605.1). NCBI lineage: Eukaryota > Viridiplantae > Streptophyta > Magnoliopsida > Arecales > Arecaceae > Calamus > Calamus simplicifolius. The sequence continues at coordinate 149,328 of UESW01004933.1, read as the reverse complement.
TATTATGTTTGCAGTATGTTTATGTGCTAGATTTCAATCTGAACCTAAAGAATCTCACTTAATTGCTGTAAAAAGAATTTTAAGATATTTAAGTGGAACTAAAAATGTAGGTTATGGTACTCTAGAGACTCAACTTTAAATTTAATTGCATATTCTGATTCTGACTATGCTGGATGTAAATTGGATAGAAAAAGCACAAGTGGTGCATGTCAATTCTTAGGATGTAACTTAATCTCTTGGTTTAGCAAAAAGTAAAATTCGGTTGCATTATCTACTGCTGAAGCAGAATTTGTTGCAGCTGGAAGTTGCTGTGCTCAAATCCTTTGGATTAAGAGACAACTTGAAGATTATGGCATAACCTCTGATAAAACACCAATTAGATGTGATAACACGAGTGTAATAAATCTAACTAAAAATCCAATTCAACATTCAAGAACAAAACACATTGAAATTAGATATCATTTCATAAGAGAACATCTAGCTAATAATGAAAATTATCTTGAATATGTTAATACAGAGGAACAATTAGCTGACATATTTAAAAACTTTGAGTGAAGAGAGATTTTGTTATCTTAGAGGTGAATTAGGGATATGTGATCCTATGGATTGATTTTGATACATTAAGGAATGAGAATCTAGATTTCTATCAATTTCTTGATATTCCCTTCACAATTTTAAGGACAAATTATCTAGTCATTTGAGCTATTTGATCCTTAATACTCCAAAATTTTATCAAAATTTTATAAAATTTATTTTGATGAGTTTCAGTCATTTGAATTTATATATTCTACTGAAACTGTCTTTGGAGTCGACACCTCAGAATGAGGAGTCGATACCTCTGACTGTGTCGCTCTCGGTCCCTGACCTTGGAGCCGACACCTGTGAATTCGGAGCCGACTCCAATTCGAGCGCTGACTGTGTTAGCGATTTGGAGTCGACACCCGACTTTGCGGGAGTCGACACCTAGGAATCAAAAATTAATTTATTAGGGCAGAGTCGACACATCGTCACTTCATTACTTTCTCAAATCCTAACCAAACTCTTCCAAAATTCTTCCAAAACTTTCCCATCTCTAATTCCATACAAATCGAACCTTTCCAAAGATCAAATGGCACCCAAAAGGAGAGAATCAGTGGTTGGAGCGCCGGTAACTACGGGAAAGCGGTCCGCACGTCGTCCCATTCGTGAGCCGACTCCAAGCAGCGATTCGTCCATGAATTCTGACAACCCCAACACATCTTCCACACAGGTAGATACCTTAGCTGATAGAGTCATCACAATGGGGAGAAAAATCGATTTTGACATATTTGAATCCGAAGGTTTTTCAATCGGGAGACAATTGAAGGAAATGGGCTGGGATAAGCTATGCTCTCTTAATGTTCCTACCTATCCAGCCCTAGTAAAAGAATTATATTTCAATTTGGCTAGAGGGGATGGAGGTTTAGTAAGCAATGTTAGAGGGAAAAGGATTCATCTCACCTTTCAAAAGCTTGGAAACCTCCTTAGCATCCCGATCACTGGTTTAGCAGCTGACATGCACAGTGATAGGTCAGCAGCCCTTTCAAGGATGTTAGGAAGGGATGTAACAGAGTTTGAGGAAATTAGAGCCAATCAACTACCCCTAGAATTGAGATTATTACACAATATATGTAGTAGAATTTTGTTTCCAAAAACTGGCCGGTTTGAGTATGTCTCGGAGTAAGACATTGTGATTATGGACAGTGTTCTGACTGGGCAGCCGATCAATCTGGCAGCAATGATGATTTTTTATATGGCAGAAGCTGGAGGGAAAAGGAGATCATCCCTACCATATGGAATGGTACTTACTATGGTATTCAGGAGCCAAAGGGTTGTAATTCAAGAGAATGAACCTTCCAAGAATCTGAGGCACACAGATTACTATAGCTTAGCAACATTGCATCGGATGGGTTTTGTTAAGGTGAATGGACAGTGGGATAGGAAAGGACACCTAGATGAAAGAGCCCCTATGCCGAGAGTTTCTGAGCCTTGCGAGGCTGGACCATCATTTAGGGTTCCTTCTCCACAGCCTAGGAGTCCCATTTCTGCTCCTGTTCCTGCTCCTGCACCTGCACAAGTCTATGATCAACCATCCACTTCTTCGACTGGATTCTCAAACCTTCAAATGGAACAATTAAAAAGTTTGTTTGCAGCTCAGAAGGACGAGTTTGATAGTAAATTCATGAATTTAAAAGAATCACTTTACTCCCTTGATGATCGGATTGCAAAGATTGAATCAACTCTCAACTCCTCCGCAGAATCTTTAAGTGGTGATTTAAAGAACATCTTTGAAGAGCTTAAAGAGATTTGTGGAGATGGTGAAACTTATTCAAAGTGCAATGCCGAGCTTTAAGACAAAATCTTAACAGCTTGCACATTTGTGGATGAGAGACTAAAAGATTATGTTAAACTTCAATGTGATGGAATGAAAAATATTGTAGACCATTTAACAAGAATAGTTAGAAAGAACTTTTGATGTAGTGTATGTTTAATTTTGTTGAAATGTTGTTTACATTTTGATGTAATGAAGTTAATGTAATGAAGTTTAAAGGGGAGAGAATTATGTAATACTCAACTATATGTTGATGTAGTGAAGTTTATGTTGATGAATGAAAAGTTTTTTATGTAATATTTGACTTTTGTTGAAATGAAATTATCCTTTGATTATCTTTTAATGCAATTATCTTTCGATGCAGTAAAATATTCTTTACCTTTTTGTTGATTACAAAAAAGGGGGAGAAAATTAGAATTGTATATGCATTAAGAGGGAGAAAATTACATGGAAAGAATTATAGTTGTTAATTGCATTAAAGGGGAGAATGTTAATTGATTAATATGATATTGAGTTATTGATGTGGATTAATAATCAAATTGATTTGTTTATGCACAAAGAAATCTTAAGTACCAAATGTGTAAAGTAAGAGGAAGAATAATTTGAACTTCATAAGGGAAGCTACCTTATTCAGGGGGAGCTTACTCGTAAAGATCACTTCCTTGATATTTTTTTAATTTAAGAATTCTATGCATATACTCAATGTTTTTATAATCATCAAAAAGGGGGAGATTGTTGATCCATTTATTGATTTTGATGATTAATAAAGGAATTGAGTATATTTATTTGATTACTAATAGATTTTATAAGTGTTTCAGGACTTAAATTTATTTGATCAATTTAAAGGAATTAAGAAATGAATTTTGAATCAAATACAAATCAGAGATTTCAAAGTTTCAGAGCTTGGAGTCGACACCTAGAAAGTCTGGAGCCGACCCCATGGCCAATTCAATTTTAATCTGATTTTTGATACAACATGGAGCCGACACCTAGAGTTTCGGAGCCGACACCTAAGGTTTCGGAGTCGACACTTACAGTGTCTGGAGCTGACTCCGATGCGGGGACAGAACGTTGATTTTTTTAGCATCCTGGAGCCGACACCTACAGTATTCAGGAGCCGACACCTAACGATGGCGAGCCGACACTTACTTTTGCGGAGCCGACTCCATGACAAACTCAGATTTTACTATTTATGGAAAAACAATCTGGAGCCGACACCTGAAAAGCTGGAGCCGACTCCAACCCACCTGGACGAAAAATCAAAAATGCCAGATCAGCTCTAACGGTAATATTTTTGATTTCTGACATCTAACGGCTATTTTGTATGAATGGAAATCCTTCCAGGTACACTCCAACGGCTAGATTTCTATCCAAAAATGAATCAAAGGAAAATCTATAAAAAGGGGAAAAACAACCGTTTGAAAAAAAAATAGAAAGAGAGATAGAGAAACGGATAGACAAAGATCAAAAATCAAAATCCGAAAAGTCTTGAGCCATATATCCAAGAGAGGAGCTTTCAAATTCAAATCCTTCCACTCCACAAAGCTAAAAGAAGAATCCAAGCCATTCAAATAGTGAAAATCGGAGGATTCTCAACTAGAAGAAAAGACCAACTTTTCAATCTTCTCAACTGCATCTACTGTGAGGAATCGGAGCTGAGGCTTGATTCAACCCAGCAAGGAGAAGAGGAAAAGAAAAAGAAGAAAAGCTCAAAGCCAAACAACTTCAAACCAGGCTTTTCTAAACCTATTTACTTTTCTTTGAATATTTGCTCATTAGGAGCTGTGAAACTTTGTAAAACATTCTATACTTGTTTGTGCCTAGTTCAATCAAAGGGGATTGAACTAGTGGAGGTTGTTAACCTCGGGTCAAGCTAGTTTTGCTTGAGTTTTGGGTTTGTGCTGGTGAGCCCGAAAAACCGGCTGGGTTCGTTGTGATCCCGGGTAAAACAACAAGTTTGAGTTGTGAACTTGTAAAACAACTCGCTGTAATCGAGGAGATTATAGTGTGGACCCAAGTAGATCTTGGGAGTGGACGTAGGTGTTGGATACACCGAACCACTATAAAATCTTTGTGTTTGTCGTGCTTCCATTGTCTCTATCTCTATCTCTGTTTTATTCGCTGTACTTTATATTTGCATTGCATTTATTTTCATTCATCTTAAGCAAACAATTTTTCAAGAGGCTAAATTTTTTAAGAACCCAATTCACCCCCCTTTTGGGTTGTCATCTAGGCCAACAACAATCCAATTTGATATTTGAAAGATCAAAAGATTCAATCTTGTGAGACTCATTATATTTATAAGTTTGACAAAAAAAAAAAAAAGGCATTATTGCATCGTGAATAATAATTATCGCGCGGCGTGTACGCGCTCATGCGCCGTTCGCCAAACAACGTACCCAATGCAGCAAGATTGACGTTCCCATGAGACCAATGGGATGAGAATAAATTTATTAAATTACCCCTGTTATATAAAGCTTTATTTTCTCTTTCCTCATTCCATCTCCACAACTAACCCTCGTCTTTCTTTGAACTTCCGATCCGTCGCCATTAAACCTCCGTCACTCACCGCATGTCCCCGGCCACCATAAACCCTCCAACGTGTCTCTTTTCTGGATAGCCTTGCTAGCTCAAGATTTGGGGCGATGTGCGTGCTGGGGGTAGAGGTAGGCACTGGATTGGATCGCTCATAGTATGGTACAGCCCGGCATAAAATAGGTCGTTTCTGGCACGGTTTGATACTGCTACAGTACCAGACCATACCGGTATGGCCCAATAAACCATGCCGGCACAGCCCAGGCACGGCCTGGCATGGCATCAGCCAAGAAGCCCCTCGCACCATGCTCTTGAGTCTTCTCCCTCCGCCGTTCCATCTCTCTCTCTCTCTCTCTCTCTCTCTCTAGATGGTGTTAAGGTGCTCCAAGATTGATGGGCCACCAAAGCCTGAGCCGTCGCCACCACCGGCATCGGCTGTAGGGTCCAGCTTTTCAGTCCCCTTTGATAACCCGACGCTCCAATGGGGCGGCACTCGCGTCCTCCACTGCCAGCTAGTCTCCGGCCACCGCTAGATCACTGACCATCGACGTCCCTCCTATGCGTCTCCTCTTCCTCCTCCACCCCAAACTAAGAACGATCCTTCCCCTCCTTCTAGTTGTCGCCCGAGGCTCATCCTCCGCATCCCCTATCGGCCCCAACCTAAGGAGCCTGAGAGAGATAGTCCTCCTGTTCTGAAGGAGCGACGAGATCATCGCCAGGAGATTAGGCCGGCGAGCAGTGACCGGGCTCAGGTGGAGATCGTGAGGTTGGACTTTGGTCTCATGACGAGATCTTTGAGGTCCAGAGCTGGTGCTGAGGGAGAGGAGAAGACGACAAAGAAGGTGAAGCTGGTAGAGTTCAATATCTCGCTGTCGAAGGAGGAGATCGTGGATGACTTCATCGTCATCACCGGCGCCAAGCCTCCCCGCTGTCCGAAGCATCGGCCCAGACCCCTCCATAAGAAGCTCCATGTCAGACTTCTCTTTTTTCTTCTTGTTCTTGAAAAATATGAAAATATCGTGTTTTTGCCTTGTTTTCTCTATTCTCTAGATGAAAAGATCATCGTTTTGCCCTTATATTGTTCTTCTGTTTTCTTTTTTTTCTTTTTTCTTCAGCGTATAAGATGGAAAACTGATATGAGGTTTTTTGTCTGATCAAGGGATCTTTCCTGGTTCGGACCTGCCGAAGATCATGACTGGTAATCTATACAAGGTTACCAATTCTTCCCAGTGATTTTGCCTCGGCTATTTGGTTTTGCCTCCTTCGGTTTCAGAAACCAAAAGATCAAAAATCATGGGCCGTGCCAGGCCCGACATGGCTCAGGCCCGTTGGGCCACAGGCCATGCCAGACCTAATTTTTTTTTTACTGTATTGTGCATGGCATGATTCGTTTGTTATTGGACCATATCAGACATGGTATGACACGATAATTTTATAGACACAATGGGCCTAAGCCGTGCCGTGGCTTGGTGCCCACCTCTAGCTAGGGGATTGGTGCATAATGGGCTTGTCAATGCTATCGTCGCTAGCTGATGCACTACAGCCACTGCAACATGCTAGCCAGGCACAAGCCTTTGATCATGACAGGCTCGCTAGCGATGCTATGAGCGACGATGAGATCACGGCCAATAATTAGGAACCTTCTATCACGCACTCAAAAAGAAACTGATTTTTTTAGAATTAAAATAGATAATATTTTTTTTCTTGATAGTTGAAAATTTTCTTTTTTCTTTTTAATGTAAAGCTGAAAATTTTCTTAAATTCATTATTATCGTAATCTGTCATGCTATTTTCTTTTTTCTTTATTTCTTTGTCTTTGATATTGTAAAAGAATAATTGAATTCATTGGGATTGAATTAAATATGGCATGCTGTTGTCTTTACTCTGCCTTTTGCTTTAATATGAAAAGCCAATAGAGAGTTATTTCCTTTTTGATTTATTATTATTTAGAAATCACCATACTCCTTGTGATCTTGATTGTTTTGTTAGCATTTAATTATTATGAAAATTATGTGCCTCATTGGATTGCATGCAATTATACCTTGCATCAAAATTATATCGTATGCGCTAACGAACGAGCAATTCTTCTTTTTCTTCTTAACTAAAGTTTTAGTCAAGTTTTAGTTGCTAAGCAAAGATTAGGTGATATATTATTTGTTCTAGCTGCACATGTTTTAATGTCTAGTTGATTGTATATTAATTGGCACATATATTCCAGATTTGACTATTTGAACCAAAAAAAAAAAATCATCATTCGTAGTTTTTTTTCAAAAAAAATGTCAAGTTTCAACATAAAAAGAGAGCATTTTGGAAAAACTAGAGTCAATCCAATCCAATCCAACTTTACATACTTGTTCTAAACACTATTAACTAGATTATATAGAATCATTTTCATTTTTAATCCCATATCCCAAATACCTTAATTCAATCCAATCCAATTCTATGGATATGGGATACCATTGGTCTGAGAATTACATACTATTCTAATCCCATGCAGTGAACCAAACATAATCATAATGGATTAAAATATAAAAATCATATTAAGTATTAAATTTCTGCATGTATAATTGAACCAATGAACAACTTAGCTATAACTTTCTACTTTATTATGGACAGGTTTTATTATGTTATTCAATTCTTATTTATGTTATAAAATACTTATTTAAAACATATTATCATATTATCATATTTTAATAATTATTTTTAAAAAAATTAATGTTTTTTATGATAAAAAAATGAAAAATGAATAACTTCATTCTACTATCTATAACTTGAAAATCATTTTATTTAAAATATTTAAAAATATCAACAACTCAATATATTCCTATATTTATATGCAACATTTGTCTTATAAGTTCTTTAGATATTTACATAAATTTTAATATTTATATTATATTTTCTTAATGATTTATAATTTTAGTATTTTTTAATGCAAATCTATAATCGTGATCCTTGGTCAACTCAATCTCATGAATCTTTATATAAGTTTAAAATATATTACTATATTTACATGCAACATTTCCTTATAAGTTCTTTAAAATATTTATATAAATTTTAATATTTAAATATTACATTTGCTTAAATAATTTTAAATTTTAATATTTTTTACGCAAATCTATAATCATGATCCTTGGCCCAATTAATCGATCTCAAGAATTAAACTTGAGATTATTGTACTTTTGGCTAGCATATTTATTTTTGCATGATCAAGAACATTTTTGATTTATTAGTAGGAAAAATAAATTAAGATGAGCTACAAGCTAATACATGGCAGTTTATTATAAATGCAGTATAGAATGTTATTTTATGATAACTTTTAACAATATCACTAAAATAATGTTGCGGATCCATGATCTTCAGTAATTTATCATAGATATGGAGCAATGTATTATTTCATTTATTTTTTAAAAATATTGACAGCCTAGTAACAAAAGTTCAATGACCCGTTTATCCTGTCAATGTCAGCATTAAGCACACTATTCATTTCTTTTCCCAAAATTATTAATGATATGATTTAAATAATGATCATTATCTGCCTACTTATTTGCAATCTGGATGATCTGAGAATGAATAACAATTATGATAATGATTGTTCTTAGCCAACATAATGAGAAACGGCTAAGAAACCTATTGTACGTAAGATGATGATAATTTTTGATTCATCGATATTTACCAAACAAAATATTAATTTTCAGTTGACATATGACTAGACAGTTGCCCATGAAAAATGTGTCATACAATTTCTCCCTGTTGCCGCCGGGATTCGTCCTCTAACTCGTGCGCAGTCGATCTCCTGGGGCGGACCTGCACAGAAGTCCTCACGCGAGAGGCGTTGGGGGTGGCCCTCCGCGGAAGACCCTCCGACGCTTAAGTCAGTGAGAGAATCGGCGATCAACAGAAAACGGGAAGGTGGATCTCTCCGAGGAGTCTCTCCAGGGACGGCCGATCGGGAGCTCAAGAGGGAGGAGCACCGACGAGCAACTAGGGAGAGTGGGAGAGTGAGAGTGAGAGTGAGCGCATACCTGAGAGAATCTGGGAGTGTCATATTTATAGGTTGTCACCTGGATCTTGAGCGCCTTCTGGAAGGTTTGAGGGTTGTTAGGATATGAAGCGGATCGAATCAGGCCGTTGTGGGGCCGTTGGGATCCATATTTTATTTGTTAGGGGATCGACGGCTAGGAGAGCTCCTCGATGGCTTGAGATCTAGTAGGTGCATAGATCCCAGGTAGTCGTACTAGGTTCTAGACCACTTTTCAACATGATTCTTTGCCTAAGATGCCGTTACGATAGGTCTAGGCTCTCCTGCGCCAGGTTCCACGGAGGTAAGTATCGGATCATGGATCGCTCGGGAAAGACGAGCTATGAGAGGCTCGAGGGAGTCGAGCTACGGAAGCTCGGAGAAAGCCGTGCTATGGAGAAAGCCGAGCTATGGAGAAAGCTGAGCTATGGAAGCTCGGGGGGAGCCGAGCTATGGAAGCCTGGGGAAGATGAGCTATAGGAAGCCTGGGGGAAAGCCGAGCTATGGAAGCCCGGGGAAGATGAGCTATAGGAAGCCTGGGGAGCCAAGCTACGGGAAGCTCGGGGAAGCCGAGCTATGGAAGCTCGGGGGAAACGAGCTATGGGAGCTCGGGGGAGCCGAGCTATGGGAACTCGGGGGAGACGAGCTATGGGAACTCGGGGGAGCCGAGCTACGGGAAGCTTGGGGAGCCGAGCTACGGGAAGCTCGGGGATATCATGGCGGGTGGAGGGACGGGGTCGGTCTTAGCCTCCTTGTACGAATATTGATGCAATGATGATTTTACCCCCAACACATGCCCTCCACTCCTAGTTCAAAGCGTAGGTTCGGGCGTAGGGAGTATAGGCATAGGTGGTGTGACCTGCATTTGGGTGCGCGTATCTGATTGCCTGCGCAATGATGCCTTAATTAATGCAGCAAGGTCATCATGCCTTCGTGGGTAAGGCTCCTCCAGGGGTGATGGTTGGGAAATGCCACATAGCAAATCCCGATTAACGCGGCATTTGTCGAGGCGGTTCCGGACGCCTCGGGCGAAACGCCTCATCTTCTTAAGATGGCTTCCTTAGGGGGAAGCAAAGCGATAGCAGCGCTGTATTTGTTTGCAACATCCTCTCATTTGTTTCCTGGAGAGTTCCATCCTCTGCAACGTTTGCCGTTTCGCCTGGTGCTTTTTCTGGCTAGGATGACGATGAGCCCCGACGACGTAGCTACGGAGATCATTGCTGAGGATGTGGGAAAGATTCGTCAGAGGTATGGTATACCCCCAGATATCGTTCTGCGATTGCCGGGACCTGAGCACAGGGTCTCGCGAGATCTGAGCATGGGGTCTTCATTTACGAAGACAGTTTGAAAGAAAGCCTCCGGTTTCCTCTTCATCCCTTGGTGAAGGAAATCATGACACATTACAACATCTATCCGGCGATGGTGGCCCCAAATAGTTGGCGGAGTATTATCGGATTTATCTCAATGTGCCATCAGATTCAGATCGTCGCCACTCTCCCTCTTTTCCGTGCCTGCTATCATCTAATACCCGGGAGGAAATTGGAGTGGCCTTACATCGGACCTCGGAGGTCCTTCAACATGATTGTGGATAAGCCATCCTCCATAAAGGGATGGAAGAGTCGATTCGTCATCGCCGAGGGGAACATTGGTTCCGACTTCCCTCGGAGATGGGGAAATTTCGTTCGGGATGCGGAGACGCATCCAGTTTTGTCCGAGCGGGAGGAGAAAGATTTGGATATCCTCCGCAATGGCCAGGTGTTCTCGGCCAACGATTTGCTGTCGGAGGGCGCTCTTTTTGCGGCCGGGCTTAGTCCTCTGGACCCGCAAGGTGAGTTCTCTCTTTTGTTTTCTCCCTGTTTGTTATCCAGGCGAATGTGTTTGGATTTAATTGCATACTTTCCGCTCTTGCAGCCAAGAGGTCTGCGCTGTCAAGCCTTGTCAAGAGGAAGAGAGGTAAGCGCCCAGGGGAGAGCAGCGGCGCGGAGAGAAGTAGGCCCGAGAAGAGGGCCCATACTTCCGTAAGATGCTGGCCGGATGCCGAGTGACCACGATGGGAGCATCGGGAGCGAAGGAGGATTTGAGGAGGAAAGCTGAGATCCCTTGTCCCCCCGTGGTGGAACTATCGGATAGCTCGGATGAGATCCCATTAGCTCCTCCGGCAGCATCCCCTTTGAAAGATGAGCCGATGATGGATTCGGCGGAAGTTGTCGTTTCTGGGGGGCCTTCCCCAACCGCGGGTTTACTCTCGACCTCAGCAGGAGAGGAAGAGGGAGCGGCCGCAGTTGGTGAGGTTTGGGGCGAGCTCCCTCTTGGGCCCTTAGCGGGAGAGTCCGGGGGTAGCGATGTTGGGTCGCCCGCAGTGGTTCGAGAAGCAGCCGGATAGAGGTTTCAGCAGAGCCTGCAGGGGAGACGCAGGTGACTGCGACCAAAGGAGACGGGTCGGGAGAGGAAGCGCAGCGAGATGAGAGTCCCGCAATGGAGGCTCCTTCAAAAAGGGTTTTGGGGAGGCTGGCGCTTGGGTTGGCCGAATTGTCTGAAGAAGCCCAAGCCAGAATTCTGATAGAAGAGGCTGGGAAGTTGAAGGCTTCTCAGTCAGAGGTCGCCCGGGTTGACTCCTCGGGTGGGGACGGCCAGCCCAGTAGCTCGAAAATGGACGTGGAGGCGGCGTTTTCTGCTTTAATGAGGTTGGCCATGTACCGGGTGCGGATCCCTCGGCAGACAAGTTTGCGGACTTGGAGTTGGTTGATGCCGCGTTCGGGCAGCAGGGCATGGCCGAAAGTGTCCATCTTCTTCCCGATATTGACAATCCGACCCTCATGAAGATGACACGGGCCTACACCTCTCGGGTGAGTCACCATTCTTGGGTGGTGGATACTTTTCGATTGACTTGATTGCATATTCTTACTCATTTTTTATCCTGCAGAGTGTTTTGCTTTCTCGAGCGATGTGCTGGCATTTGAGTTTGGCGACGGGGGCCAGCGTTCAGCCAGGAGAGCCAGCGCCGAACTCCGATCGCGAGTAGAGGCGTCCGAGAAGTTTGAGGAACTCCTGGCCACTAGCAACAAAAGCTTGGCTGGGATGAAGGCGTCGTATCAGGCCGCTCTAGCTGAAGTGTCTAAGCAAAAACGTAAAGTGGAGGAGTTGCAGGGGCTCATGGCGAAGAACGACGACGCATGCTTGGAGTTGGCTCGAGTTAAGTCAAAGCATTCTGAGAAAGTGGCGGCGATGCAGAGAGAACATAATGAGAGTCTGGGCTGGCTGGGGAAGGAGGCTGCCGATGAGAGAAAATGCATGACCAGAATGCTTGGTGAGGTAGAGGAGAAGCTGCAGCGGTGTGATTGCGAAGTCGCTGACTTGAGAGTCAGCGCTAAATGGCATGAATGGATGATAGCCCAACTGAGTGACGAGCTATCCCAAGCCCGGGGAGAGGTCGAAGATAAGCAGTTGAAAATTAACGCTCTCCAAGAAAGGGTCGAGTTGGTTAGGGCCGATAAAGCGAGGGCCAGGGGTGAGGCCGAGGAGCTGACCAAAAGCTTGGCCCAACAAAAGGAGGAGGTACGATCCTATTCCCTCTTTTTTAGTTTCCTTTGTTGGTTCCTCGTGGCGCCGACTGGTTTTGGTTTCGCAGATGACAAAATTAGGGCTGGACAATCGGGCCTTGCAAGGTGAACTTGCATCTAGCCGAAGTAGGAGTTCGGAACTCGAGGCACGGGCCGGCGAGTTCGAGGAGCAAACTGTTTTTCTGCGGGCTTAGGTCGCGGAAGCTGAGAGGCAAGTTGCCCTATTGCAGAGCCAAATGACCAAGGCTGAGATGCAACTCGCCATGCTCAAGGGCGAACAGGACGTGATTGGTGCTGACGCCTTCCAACTTGGAGTGGAAGAATGCAAAGACAAGATATCTAGCGAGCATCCAGAATGGGATCTCTCTTTCCTGGATGCTGAAGCTCCTGATGTCGGTGACTCTGGGGGCAAAGAGGAGGATGAGTACATCGACACTTCGGATACCGATCTTGGTGCTGCCCCAGGTCCCAGCGAGGCCGCAGCTTCTGGAGGACAATCGCAGACTGTCGCCGAGGAGGCTAAGATATTCGAGAAGGGCGAATCAAGCTATGCCTCTGCAGACGTAATTGGGGGTTCTCCTGGAACTGACGCGGTTCCCGGCCTTTAACAGTCACTTCTAAGTTTTGCTTCCTCTAGCTGTAACTCTGCCTGACGCTCTTTAATGAATGAACCTTTCGCTTCCATTTGAGTGCTTTTTCTTAGGCGGTCCTTCGCTCCAAATTTTGCCCCAATGGCAAGCGACTCATGGCTTGTTGGCGCTGTTTGGTCGTTTTTATCTCAGAGTCGAGGGAACGCATTGGCTGGGCCAAGGCGGGCGATAGCCTTGACTGGTGAATCGAAAGATGATCTGGTTCGGTTTATGTTTGAGCGATGCAATAGATTAATTAAAACTTGAGAATGAAGCAGGTCGGTCAAGGCCAATGGATAGGGTAGGTCGGCTAGGGCCGAAAGATGAGGTAGGTCGGCTAGGGCCGATGGCAAAGTAGGTCGGCGAGGGCCGACAAGCAAAGTAGGTCGACTAGGGCCGACAGGCGAAGTAGGTCGGCTAGGGCCGACGGACGAAATAAGTCGGCTAGAGCCGACGGGGGAGGTAGTCGGCTAGGGCCGATGGCAGAGTAGGTTGGCTAGGGCCGACAGGCAGAGTAGGTCGGCTAGGGCCGATGGGCAAAGTAGGTTGGCTAGGGCCGACGGATGAGAGTGGTTACCGAAGCGGCGACATGTGGCAGGATTTGTGTCGGTGGCTCGAGGGCCAATGGCAGGAGCAAGTAGTTTTCTAGCTTGGATCGGTTTAAATACCGATGAGGGGTCCGGTTATCGTTGGCCATTTCATTCGACGACCTTTACGAGCTTGGTACGAGCTTGCGCCGACGGAATGGCTTCCAAGGATGGCGGAAGGTCAATCGAAGCACCAGCCGACGGTGCCAACACTCACTGGGGGGCTCGTAGAGCCGTACTCAGACCATCGTCGATGGGGAGGTCCTGGCCTCCTTGTTGGCGAGTCGACAACGACTTCGGGAGGCGACCGAACAATATGTGATCGCCTCCACCAGGGAGGTCATGCACCTCCGTGCGGTTAATGACCGCTTAGAGAGGCACGTGGCGTCTCTCCAACAGCAGGCAGGTATCCCTGCAGCGGATCAGGGAGAACGGTCGGCGGTTCCTGGAGATAATGGTGAGCCCCTGTGAGGGCTGATGTATTTTTCGTTTCTTTTGTCACTTCCTTTTTCGGTGAATGAAAGAATGGTTTGCATAGCCTTCGCGTTCATTTTTGTTTTGAGATGTTCAATTTTGTTGCACAAGTTTTTCGAGCGATTAACTTCCTTGGGGAGCAATCGACGAACAATCGGTTTTCGTGCTTTTTGCTGCCCTGCCAGTGCTCTGCCGTTCCATAGGTAAATCGGTTTTTATTTCACCGAAGTTGATGATACAGCTCTATGGGGAACACAAAGCTGTTCCGGTGCTTTCCGGAAGGCTTTTATGGCATTGGTCTTTTCCATGCAGGTTGTTTTGGCGTACAGCGCACGCACCCATTTACCATTGGAGGATATTACTTTCGTAGGACGATCTCTGAACCTGTCAGTTTTCGTAAGATCAGTGGGCGATTCTCTACGTTTAATAACCATGATTCGGGATCAAAAGGAAATCTTTGCATGCGTCATGGTTCAGGCGATGGGCTTGGCACGCAATGGGGCGTTGCATCCATCCTGGGAGGCCACTGGAGGCATGGGCTAGGTGTTTGAATCTCGGGGCTTCCGGCCTTGATAGCTGTTCCCAGCTTATTTTTGCCTATAAGAAGGGGGAAGAGGGGTCGTGTTAGGCCATCCTCAAAGTTTCCTTCCCCTTTGGAGTTTCTACCATGCTTTTTCTCCGGCATTGCGAGTGGGAGGGTCGAGTTTTTCTTTCATAAGCCCTTCACCTCTGGACAGTTGGGGCGACGAAGGAGCCGCTGGAGAGTGGTTCACCCTTAGGGGATGAGCCCCGGAGATCATATGGAGAGTGCACAGGGAGGGCGCAGAGATCACACGGAGAGCGCACATATGCGCTTCCAGTGTGACCTTTGTGGTTCCCCTTTGGGGACGCCCGGTAGGAAGTTCACGCGGGCTCTCCATGGGTTGCGTAATTTGCCTCCCCCCTGGTTTGGATTCCTGGGCTTGTCCGCCTAGGGAATCTTTCGCCACATGGGGAGGGGCGACGGTGTGCCGCCCGTAGGTACCTTGCCTTTGAGTTTGGGCAAGGTGGAGCGGTACACACTCGGTTTGGGAGAGCATTCCGGCGCTAGGGTCCGCGGGCTTCCTACCTACTCGCCGGGGGGCCTCTTGGTTGGGTGGTTTGGGGTAATATCCCATCCACCCTTTCCAATCACTCTGATATCTCGGTTGGGTCACCGAGATATCATTATTTACCGAAGCTGGCCGCAACTATTGGTCCATGTCGCCCGCCCATTATCGGCGTGAGCTGACTATTTGCGGCTTATTTGGCTCATCGGTCCGGACGTCGGAGCATCACAGTTGCCCAGGTTTGCTTTGGAACAGTTGCCCGAGTTTTGTGCTTGTCTTTATTTCATGCATTTCAATGCTCTTGTAACGCCTCTCAAGCATTTGTAATTGGCTTTGATGACAATAAAGAAAGTTTTGCTCTGTTTCTTAATCTCTATTTCTCCTGTGCCAAGTTGTTGTCATTGGTCGTGGGATACAAGGACGTCCCGTTCGTTTTTAGGCGAGGATCCCATACTATCCAAACTAGTCGGGGCTTGCAAGCTGCCCTAGTCCAGACGGAGGTTTAGAGGTTGTTCGGTGGTAGAATGCGTTCCTCAACTTGGTCCGAAGCTCGGAGATTTGTGCCTTGACCCCATTGGAGTCCGAACATTTGTGGCTCGGCCTTGCCGAGGTTCGGAGAATTTGTTGCTCAGACCAGCCGAGGTTCGGAGAGTTTGTTGCTCGGCCCAGCTGAGGTTCGGAGAATTTGTTGCTCGGCCCAGCCGAGGTTCGGAGGATTTGTTACTTGGCCCTGCCAAAGTTCAGAGATTTGGGGCTCGGAGAAGTGGCTTAGTCGCCACCATGAGTCATAATGCTAGGTCCCTACGGCATTCGGCGAGGGGCGTCAAGGTGGAACGGGCGGCGCATGGTCACGCCCTCCATTTATGACGCAACCCCTCCCGAGGGGACGAATTACTGCCAGGCGCTGGAATTCTTTCTTTTTTATGCTTCCCGAAAGGCGGCCAGCTTAAAAGAGCTTGGAGAAGTGTTGGGAGCATTTATTATGGGGGGCCGGTAGATTGGGAGGTACTCTGTTCAGGGGGGTTCCTGAACAGTCCGTCCGCATTACCCATTTCACTCGGGATGGGGCACGACCTTTCGGATTCTGCAGGCGCTAATTAAAGCGATGATACGTGGTGAGTTCTCATAGGTCGGTGGTTACGGCCCGACTGATCGAAATACTCGCCTGACAAGTATAAATACGGACGGGGGGTGCTGGTTTTCGCCACCCCTCTGGTTCAGTTTCAAAACAGTTTTCGTCATGGCTTCTCAAGGAGGAGAGCGATCATCTGATGATCTAAGGGCGGCGATCAACAGTCTGCTGCATCCGATGGGGGGCCGTCCCACCATTACAGTCGACGGGCTGGGCTTGGCGTCGGCCCTCGCGAGCCACCAGCGGCTCAAGAGGGTCATTGAGGAATACATCGATGTTACCACGAGGGAGGTCGAGGCTCTATGCCGGGTGGCGGACCGGCAAAAGGAAGAAATAAAGTCACTCTACCAGCAAGTCGCCGAGCTCCCCAACGCCTGGAGGACTTGTTGGCTTCCGGGAGTGACAGCGAGCCCTAGCAAGGGCTTCCTCTTCTTTTTCTTTTCTTTTGCGCCGTTGTCCTTCCCTCTTTTCAATTAATGAATATAAAGTTTTATCATACTGTGCATCCAGTTGTTCCCAGAGCATTTGCGAATGTTGGGTTGGTTTTTTCCGGTTACCCAAGTCCGAGCTGGGTCTTGTGAGACCACGGTTGGGCTTAATTAGGGCGCGCGAGCCACTCGAATCCAGGCATAGCTTAGGAGGACACTTAGGTCGGTCAGGGCTTATGAGCTGTCTGAATACGAAACAAGTTTTCCTGGGGGACATCGGTCTCCGCCCGAACCAGTGGCGGACCTAGGCGATCCTTTAGAAGGAGCCCCTTTACCTCCTCCGGAGTATCAGGAGGCCTTCGTTTTCGTATTCATTTATAGGGTATTCGAGAAGTCACCCTATTTCAAACGATGTCCTGGAGTGCGACTAAGGCGCGAGGACTTTGCTCCTTCGACCGATGGTTCGGCAGTCGAGTGCGACCAGGGCGCGAGAATGTTATTCAGTAGGCCCGAAGAGCTTGGTAGCTAAGGTTGCTCCCTGGCTTTAGCCGAGGTTTTGAACGGCAGGGTGTAGTCCTTGGCTTTGGCCAAGGTTCGGAGAATTCGTTACTCAGCCCCGCCAAGGTTCGAAGAATTGTCGCTCGGCTCAGCCGAGGTTCGAGAATTTGTCGCTCGGCTCAGCTGAGGTTCGGAGAATTTGTTGCTCGGCCCAGCCGACGTTCGGAGAATTTGTTGCTCGGCCCAGCTGAGGTTCGGAGAATTCCTGTTCAGATAGATAACTCGGTCGTGCCGAGGATTGGTGAGCAGCACCTGTTCCTTTTCGCAATCTTCGGCATTATTGATCCAATTGAGGATTTTGATGATTAACAAAACTAATTGAGTATAACAATTGATGTTACTAATGATTTTGATTAAGTTTTTCAGTTTATAAGTCTAATTAATGATCAAAATCAAGAAGGAAAATCAAGTTCTGGTTTGAATCTAATGTCAAGGTAAGACTGCAGACATTAGAGTCGACACATGGAATCGCAGAGCCGACTCCGAAAAATGGCACAGACTTAGAGTCGACTCCGGGACTGTGAGAGCCGACTCTATCAGAAACAACAGAACGTTGGATTTTCAGGCCACGACTTAGAATCGACTCCCAGACTGCTAGAGTCGACTCCAGAAGAATTTTGTGTCGACCTCAAAAAAGTCAGAGACGACTCCAGATCGAGCGGATTAAATTATTTCGAGTTAGAGCCGACTCTAGAAAAGCCAGAGCCGACTCCAGAATGTCAGACA
>UESW01004933.1:22879-126759 GCA_900491605.1 Calamus simplicifolius | reverse complement strand
AAGATATCAATCTAATCCTAAGGAATCACATTTACTTGCTGTTAAAAGAATCTTTAGATACTTAAATGGAACTAAAAATGTAGGATTATGGTATTCTAGAGACTCAACCTTAAAATTGATTGCTTATTCTGATTCTGACTATGCTGGTTGTAAGTTAGATAGAAAGAGTACAAGTGGGGTATGCCAACTTTTAGGAAGTAACTTAATCTCTTGGTTTAGCAAGAAGCAAAATTCGGTTGCATTATCCACTGCTGAGGCAGAGTATGTTGCAGCTGGAAGTTGCTGTGCTCAAATCCTTTGGATTAAGCGACAACTTGAAGATTATGGTATCACACTTGATAAAATACCTATTAAATGTGATAATACTAGTGCTATCAATCTAACTAAAAATCCAATTCAACATTCAAGAACTAAACACATTGAAATTAGACATCACTTTATTAGAGAACATGTAACCAACAAAGATGTTTGTCTTGAATATGTTAATACTAATGATCAATTAGCTGATATCTTTACCAAACCTTTGAGTGAGGAGAGATTTTGCTATCTTAGAGGAGAATTAGGAGTTTGTGATCCTTTAGAATAATTTTCTGAAACTCCTAAGGACAACAACTATCTAGAATTCTATAATTTCTTGAAAATCCTCTATGTTCAATAAGGAAATTTATCTAGAAAGTTGATTTATTGTTTCCCCAATTGTTAAGGAACACTTATCTAGAGTTTGATGATTAATTTGATCAGTTTCAGATCCTTGAAAATCTGATTTTTCTCTGAAACTATTGTGGAGTCGACACCTTCAGTTTGGAGTCGACACCTTCTTATTTTGATGTTCTGTCTGGGCAATTAGAGCCGACTCTGGCTTCTGTAGAGCCGACTCTAATTCGGGCGCTGACAGATTCTCTGGTTCGGAGCCGACACCTCATTTTCGGGAGTCGACTCTAAGTGGAACTAGGTCAAAATAAAAAGGGCGGAGTCGACCCCAAATGATTTCTATCGTCTCCTAAACCATTTCAAGCCATTCCAAACTGATTCCAAACCCTCCAAATCCCTCAAAACCCTTGATTACTCTGTCCAATCGAATCCAATGGCTCCCAAAAGGCGTGCTACCATTGGTGGTTCGACTGTTCCGACGAAGCGCCGTTCAAATCGGAGGCAACCTTCGTCATCTTCTTCATCGCCACTCAAGATGACTCTCCACCCTCACCATCTTCTCCAAAAGTCGACCAATTAGCTGGTAAGGCCATTACAACCGGAAGGAAAGTCGATTTCAACTTCTTTATTTCCGAAGGCTTTGCTATTGGGCGATTGTTGCAAGAAATGGGATGGGAGAAGGTCTGCTCTTTGGATATTCCTACCTACCCCGCCTAGTAAGAGAGTTTTATAATGATTTAAGTAGAGGAGAGGGAGGATTAGTAAGTGTTGTAAGAGGAACAAAGTAGTCATCACAGCCGAATTTCTTGGAAATTTATTGGAAATGCCTACTGTTGGACTTATTGAATATCATCATGAAGATAGAGGAGGAGCTCTATCAAGGATGTTAGGAAGAGAAGTCTCTGAGTTTGAGGAAATTTTAGCAAACCAACTTAATTTGGAACTCAGACTGCTTCACAATATCTGTGGGAGGATTCTTTTTCCTAAAATCGGAAGATTTGAGTATGTCTCGGAGCGAGACGTTTTATTAATGGACTGCATACTCACTGGTAGACCCTTAAATCTTGCTGAGATGATGATAGGCTATATGGCGGAGGCAGCTACTAAGAAAGATCAACATTGCCATATGGTATGGTTTTAACTTTAGTTTTCAGAAGCCAAGGTGTTCTTATAATGGACAATGAGCCACTAAGAAGTTAAGACATACAGATTACTATAGTGTCTCTACTATTCACCGAATGGGCTTTAGAAAAGAAAATGGAAACTGGATTAAAAGAGGACATGAGGCCAGAGCTGAGGAGGTTAGAGTTGAGGAAGTCAGAGGAGAAGACATTCCTGAACCTTCTGCTGGACCATCTTCTGCTGGACCTGCTGGACCTTCTACTGGACCACCTGCTGGACCCTCAGAAGCTGGACCAAGCTCTCAACTTCCACATCAGTCAGCAATGGCATCAGAAAGATTTTCTGAGGAGCAAATTGGTCAGCTCAGGGCTTTACTTGCTGAGTATGACAGTGTAAGAACAAATGATATGTGTAAATTAAGAGAGAGTTCAATCAACTAAAGATGAGATTAATTCAAGACTTGACATGATTTCTTTTTCACTTAGCAATTCTGTCGAATCCTTTAGTGCTGATCTTCATAGTATTTTTGAAAGGATGGAAGGGATTGCTGACGGTTCTGGAAAGTATCTTCATGCTACAAGTCAACTAAAGAAAGATATTGACCTTGCCGTTTCTCAGATTGAAGCATGTCTTGAAAGCTTTAAGAAAACCCAAAAAGATGATGTTATGGAGATGATCGGACATCTAAAGAAAATAGTGTACAAGCATATTTGATCCTAGGTTGTATCTTAGGATTTCTTGTTTTCTTTCTTAGCATGTATATAGGATTTACTTATTTTTTGAATACATGTAATAGATCTTGCTTTGGAGTACAAATGGTTGAATGAATATTACACTTTTATTACAAATTTGTCTTTGATTGAATGTCAATGAATGTCAATTCCTATCTTTATGACTATTCGAACCAACATCCTCGCTTTGATAACATTCCTTATTTGCTTTTAAAACTCACCTTATTGTTGATAACAAAAAAGGGGGAGAGATGAGTGTATAATGCATAAAAAGGAAAAAGAGAATTTTTAAAGTGATAATGCATAAAAGAAAAAGAAAAGAGAAATGAAGAAGAGAATAGAAAGATGAGAGATTTTTTTAAAAAATTCAGTCTATCTACATAGGGGGAGTTATTCAATGCAGGGGGAGCTTAATAAATTTCTCCATATAAAAGTTGAATCATTTTGATTGATGTCATGTTTTTTTATTTATTCATTTTAAATGTTGGCATCAAATTCTCTATTACAAAGTCTCTAAGCTTTAAATTCTCAATTCAAATGAATTTCTTTAATGCATATACTCAAAGTTTTTGTCATCATCAAAAAGGGGGAGATTGTTGACCCAATTGAGGATTTTGATGATTAACAAAACTATTTGAGTATAACATTTGATGTTACTAATGATTTTGATTAAGTTTTCAGTTTATAAGTCTAATTAATGATCAAAATCAAGAAGGAAAATCAAGTTCTGGTTTGAATCTAATGTCAAGGTAAGACTGCAGACATTAGAGTCGACACATGGAATCGCAGAGCCGACTCCGGAAAATGGCACGGACTTAGAGTCGACTCCGGGACTGTGAGAGCCGACTCTATCAGAAAAACAGAACGTTGGATTTTCAGGCCACGACTTAGAGTCGACTCCCGGACTGCTAGAGTCGACTCCAGAAGAATTTTGTGTCGACCCCAGAAAAGTCAGAGACGACTCCAGATCGAGCGGATTAAATTATTTCGAGTTAGAGCCGACTCCAGAAAAGCCAGAGCCGACTCCAGAATGTCAGACACGGCTCCAGAACTGTCAGAACGACTCTAAACTTTAACTTTATCATTTTAATCCCAACGGCTATTGTTATTTATGGATCTAATCCTTTTTCACTTGCTTCTAACGGATAGTTTTGCACTATTTGTGGATTAATCGAATCTATAAGAAGAGGGGTGATTGCATCCCAAAAGAAGAAAAGAGAAAAAGAAAGAAAGAGGCAAAAAGAAAAGAATAGAGAAAATCCTTGAGATCCATCAGAAAAGAAAAGAGGGAAAACCTGTAAGGAAAGATCATATCATTCCCAAGAGAAGAGAAAGAGATTCCAAGCCTTTGCTGTTCTACTTAGAAGAAATCTCAAAAGAAGGGAGAAGCCCTAGTTTTTCCAATCTTCTGAACCTCAAGAGCATATTCAAAGGAAGATCCATTCAAAGGAAGAGAAGGAAGAAGCCACCAAGATCTTCGAATCAGGCTTTGGTTCCTAATCTCTATTTATTGTTTCATTATTGTATATTTGCTCATTGAAGGAGCAGTTTGCTTTTGTAAACTCAAAATACTGTTTGCTGGGTCAATCTGGTGATTGATTCAGCTGAGGCAGTTAGCCTTGTGCAAGCATTTGCTTGTGGTTTTAGGTTTTGTGCTGGTGAGCCTTGAAAACCAGCTGGGTTCGTTGTGCGCCGGGAAAAAACAAGTTTGAGTTGTGAGCTTGCAAAACAACTCTGCTGTAATCAGTTTGATTATAGTGTGGACCCAAGAGGTACTTGGGAGTGGACGTAGGTGTAGGTACACCGAACCACTATAAAATCTATTGTGTTTGTCGTGATTGTCTCTTTATCTTCAACTCTTCATTTATAGTTACTTAGTTTTAAATTTGTGAATCTAAGTTTTTATTTCCGCTGGGGGTTATCTTTAAAAAGAGTTTATTTTTTGAAAAACCCAATTCACTCCCCCCCCCCTCTTGGGTTGCTATCTGGACCAACAGGCAATATAAAGTATGATGATTCATGTTGCAAATTACGAAAACATGTGCTGACAAGAAGGTATAGTAAAGTATATCGAAGTGGGCTTATAAAGGACATACCCTATTGATAATACTTACGGAGATTATCCGAGTTTCATGTCCAGGGGATGGACTTCCCGTTTAAATCTTGCAGCTTGTAGGTTCCCGGTCCAATAATCTCCGCCACTTGGTATGGGCCTTCCCAGTTTGGTGCCAGTTTTTCTTGTTCCAGCGGTTTCGAGACAGAGGCTTTTCGGAGAACAAGATCGCCGGGCAGGAAGGCTTTCCCTTTGACTCTGGAGGCGTGGTAGTGGGCCACCCTTTGTTGATATGCAGCTACTCTGATCCGGGCCTTCTCTCTAATCTCCTCTATCAGGTCGAGGTTGGTGCGGAGCTGTTCGTCGCTAGCTTCTTCTGAGTAGCTTTCCACCCGTAGTGAAGGGAGGCCTATCTCTACAGGGATAACGGCCTCCGTGCCGAAGGCCAGCCGTAATGGGGTTTCACCTGTCGGGACTCTCAGGGTGGTGCGGTAGGCCCGTAAGACATGGTGCAACTCATCTGCCCACCTGCCTTGGGCTCTGGAAAGACGAGCTTTGATCCCCTGGAGCAGGGTCCTATTGGTCACTTTATCTGCTATGTTAGCTTGCGGATACCCGACTGAGGTGAGGTGATGACAGATTCCGTGCTCCTCGCAGAACTGGCGAAACTTTGGGTTGTCGAATTGCTTGCCATTATCAGTGATTATGGTATGCGGGAGGCCGAATCGGCAGATGATGAACCTTCATACAAAGTCTCTGGCCCGTGCCTCGGTTATTTGTGCAACCGCCTCCGCCTCAACCCATTTAGTGAAGTAGTCGATGGTGACGAATAGAAATTTCCGCTGCCCCGTGGCAAGCGGGAACGGGCCGAGGATGTCCATCCCCCACTTGGCAAAGGGCCAAGCAGAGGATATAGGAACCATGCTGGCGAAGGGGAGCCTCTGAATGCTTGAGTGTCTCTAGCACGGTCGCAAGCTCGGACAAGATCGTCTGCATCCTTCTGCAAAGTCGGCCAGTAGTAGCCTTGTCGTAGCACCTTGTGGCATAGGGATCGGCTTCCCAGATGGTTGCCGCAAATCCCTTCATGCACTTCACGGAGAGCATAATCTGTTTCAGATGGGCGGAGGCATCTAAGCAGTGGCATGGAGAAGGATCATTTGTAGAGCTGATCGTCGATCAGCACATAGTGGGTGGCCTGTAGCTTTAGCTTTCTAGCCTCTCTCCGGTCGGGTGGAAGCGACCCTTCTTTGAGGTACTTTAGAATGGGATTGAACCATGATGGTTCGGCTTCGACTTGCATTATTCGGTCAGCTTCCGTGATGCTGGGTTTCTCCAGGGTTTCCAGGTGGAACTTTTGTTCGGTGTCCATTGACTCCGCGGTTGCCAATTGGGACAGTAGGTCGGCACGGGCATTCTCGGATCTGGGAATCCGAGTGATCTCAAACTCAGAAAAATAGGGGAGCAGGCTCCGCACCTCTTGAAGATATCAAACCATGTTCGGCTCCTGAGCCTCAAATTCTCCTCGTACATGGCCGGCCACCAGCTGAGAGTCGGTGAAGGCATTAAGCTTCTCCACCTTCAGGTTGCGGGCGATTCAGAGACTGGCTAGTAGGGCTTCGTACTCAGCTTCGTTGTTGGAGGCCGGAAAAGAGAACCGGATGCCATATTCAAAGGTTGCCCCCTCTGGACTGGTGAGAACCAGGCCCGCACCGAAGCGATGAGCGTTGGATGACCCGTCGACATGGAGGAGCCACCGGGCTCCAGATTTTGGTTCCTCAGGGGAGTCTGGGGTGGAACCGTCCTCCGGGATGGTGCACTCGAGGAGGAAATCGGCTAGCACTTGAGCTTTGATGGCCGGGCGAGGCTGAAAGTGGATGTCATGCTCGCTTAGCTCGACGGCCCACTTGGTCATTCTTCCTGATGTCTCAGGGCGGTGGACTACCACCTTGATGGGTTGGTCAGTCAGGACCGTCACAGAATGTGCCTGGAAGTAGGGCCGCAGCTTCCGAACTGAAGTGATTAAGGCCAACACCATCTTCTCAATTCTTCTATATCTTGTCTCCACATCGCGGAGCAGCCTGCTGACATAGTAAATTGGCCTTTGGACCTTGCCTTCTTCTCTGACCAGTACCGAATAGACGGCGCCTTCTGAAACAACCATATACAAGAACAGGGTCTCGCCCGGGCTTGGGCTGCTGAGGAGCGAGTGCGAGCCGAGATATTTCTTGAGATCTTGAAATGATTTCTGGCATTCGGGGGTCCATCGGAAGTTCTTAGCCGATCGGAGGGTTTTGAAGAAGGGGAGGCATCTCTCGGCTGAACGCGCCACGAAGCGGTTGAGAGCCGCTATCCTCCCAGTCAGGCGCTGGACCTCTTTAATAGATGCCGGGGGCGCCATTTGTTGGAGAGCTTGAATCTTCTGGGGGTTAGCTTCGATACCTCGTTGGGAGATCATGAAGCCGAGAAACTTCCCGGAGTTAACGCCGAAGGCGCACTTGGTTGGATTGAGCCTCATCCCATATTTGCAGAGTGTTGCGAAGCTCTCTAAAAGGTCCTCGACATGCTGTGATGCTTCTTTGCTCTTGATCAGCATGTCGTCCATGTACACCTCCATATTTCGGCCGATTTGCTCCTTGAATACCTTGTTAACTAGCCTTTGGTAGGTGGCACCTGCATTTTTAAGACCAAAGGGCATGACACGGTAACAGTAAGTACCTCGGTAAGTTATGAAGACGGTCTTCTCTTCATCCTCGGGGGCCATCCGGATCTGATTGTAGCCTGAATAAGCGTCCATGAATGACAACATTTGATGACCTGAGGTGGCGTCCACGAGCTGGTCGCTCTGGGGAAGGGGGAAGCTATCTTTGGGCAGGCTTTGTTAAGGTCGGTGAAGTCGATGCAAATCCTCCACTTGCCGTTCGACTTCTTCACCATGACGACGTTTGATAGCCAGCTTGGATAATTTACCTCCCGGACGAAGTTCGCCTTGATGAGTTTGTCTACCTCTTCTGCAATGGCCTTCTATCGTTCCAGAGCAAAGCTCCTCTTCTTCTGCTTGACCGGCCTATGCATCTCGTCCACGTTGAGGCGATGGACGAGAACCTCGGGGCTGATCCTCGGCATGTCAGAGGCGGACCAGGCGAAGATGTCAGCGTTGTTTCGAAGAAAATTGATCAATCTGTGCCAAGGTTCGTTCTTCATCAGCGACCCAATTTTTATGGTTCGATCGGGGTGAGCCTCATCCAACGACACCTCCTCCAGCTCCTCTGCTGGTTCTCCTCGCTGTTCGGCAAAATCTTCCCGAGCGTCTAGCCCATCAACCTCCGGCACTTTAGACTAAAGGCTGGTAACGAAGCATTGCCGAGCAATGGCTTGACTTCCTCGAACAACTCCAACTCCCTGTCCGATGGGGAATTTCATGGATAAGTGTGGGATGGAGACAACTGCCTTGAGGGACATTAGGCCGGGCCTGCCTAATATCGCATTGTATGGGGACCTGAGCTTGGTCACTAGGAAGTCCGTGTAGACAATGGCCACAAGGGGCCAGGCTCCCGCGCGGACCGTCAGGGTGATGACCCCTTCCGGGATGATGACGTCGCCCGTGAATCCCATTAGGGTGGAATCCATGGCTCGAAGGTTCTCCATGAGCAGTTTCATCTTGGAAAACATATCGAGATACAGAACATTCACTGAACTTCCACTATCAACAAGGATCCGGCTTACATCATGTTATTTAAATTGAGGGATACAACTAATACGTCCTTATGGGGGAACTGTATCCCTTGGAGATCATCGTTGGAGAAAGAGAGCTCGCCGGTCCGCGCCTTCTTCGGCGCTGATCCTTCACCATCATTCTTGGGGCTCGATCCGCCGGCCTCTTTGATCATGTTGATGCGGCCGATCACGGGCGAATTTGGTGGAGGGGGAGGTTGTTGAGGTTCGGGCTGGCGGTCACCTCCTTGTCCTGGCTCGGGCGCCCTCCTGAACTGATTCAGCTGCCCCTACTGGATCAGCCCCTCGATTTCATTTTTCAGCTGCCAGCACTCTTCAGTATCGTGGCCGTGCTTCCGGTGGTAGCGGTAGTACTTGGTGGGGTCTCTTCGGGTCGGGTTCCCTCGGAGAGGAACTGGCCGGGGGAGCTAGCATTCTATTTCCATGAGGATCTGCGCTCGGGGCACGGTTAGTGGAGTGTAGCGATCGAATCGCCTAGGCGGGCTCCGGGAGCGATTCCTCGGCGGCAATGGGGGGCTCTTTGGCGGCGAGGTGGACTCGGCCGATGGGCGGGTCGGTGCCTATCGGGACCTTTGGGCTCCTTCTTCTTTGCCAGCTCAGCGCGGGCGACTCTCCGCGACTCTTCGACCCTAGCGTATTTGTCTGCCAGAGCCATCATATCAGAGAGGTTAGGGGGGTAGCTGACTTCATCGCCAGGTAGAAGTCGCTTTCCTTTGAGACTCCCTCCGCCAGGGCGGACATAGCCACCTCATGGTTGAGGTGGTCCACCTCCAACATGGCCTTATTAAAACGGCCAAGATAATTTCTCAAGGACTCTCCCTCTCTCTGCTTGATTTCGGAGAGGGAGTCAGATCTCCGCCGGTGGCAGCTGCTGCTGACGAACTGGCCAATAAAAAGATGGCTCAGCTTGTCAAATGAATCAATGGAACCTGGCTTCAAGGCATTGAACCAGGTTCGGGCAGATCCTCTGAGGGTGGAGGGGAAAGCGCGGTAGAGGATCACATCGGATGCTCCGTGGAACATCATTATTGACCGGAAACTGCTGAGATGGTCGTCTGGGTCAGAAGAGCCATGGTAGGGTTTGACGGCCGGTAGCTTAACATGGGAAGGAATCACTTCCTCCATAATTCCTTTGGAGAAAGGGATGCCCTGCTCCGCTTTGGGCTGGGGCGGATGGGCCTGCTTGGCAGCGTCCAGCTCCTGACGTATCTCCTGGATCTGCTGATGGATCTCCTCTTCGGCGGTAAGAGGAGGAGCTGGGCGAGGGGAGCGCAGGGACGGCGTCGAATCATGGTGGGAGGACACTGGGGAGGGGGTCCGAGCTCGTCGAGATCTGGATGGACCCTTATCGTAGCCGCCTCGCGGGACTGGTTTGTCCCCTTTAGGTCAATGTGGGGGGTCCACGGCTTCGTGCGGACCGAAGGAGGAAGTTGCCGGCGAAGAAGGAATCGCGACCTCCTTATGAAGGTGCGGAGCGAGAGGAGCTGCGAAGCGCTCCTGGACCAGGTGGGTCAGGGCCTGGACTTGTTGGACCAGCGAGGCGAACTGGTCCTGGGTCACCGGGATGGCTGACGGCGATGGGGTTTCAATTGGTGGAGGCTGCAGTGCTACACTGCTCACTGGATCAGGTCTCTGAGAAGTGGCCTGGTCTTGGGCTTCAGAGGTTGCTCTTCTCCGATTGGCCATCAGAGAGGTTCTACTCCAAATCAAGATCCTTATCTCCTTTCTTCAAGTTTTAATGGGACTTGAGGCCCTTCCTCTAGCGCCAATCTGTTACCGCCGGGATCCATCCTCCAACTCAGGCGCAGTCAATCTCTTGGGGCGGACCTGCACAGAAGTCCTCATGCGAGAGGCGTTGGGGGTCGCCCTCCGCGGAAGACCCTCCGATGCTCAAGTCAGTGAGAGGAATCGGCGATCAATAGAAAACGGGGAGGTGGATCTCTCCGGGAGTCTATCCAGGGGTTGCCGATCGGAAGCTCAAGAGGGAGGAGCACCGACGAGCAGCTAGGGAGAGTGGGAGAGTGAGAGTGAGAGTGAGTGCATACCTGAGAAAATCTGGGAGTGTCATATTTATAGGTTGTCACCTGGATCTTGAGTGCCTTCTGGAAGGTTCAAGGGTTGTTAGGATACGGAGACGGATCGAATCAGGCCATTATGGGGCCGTTGAGATCCGTATTTTATTTGTTAGGGGATCGACGGTTGGAGAGCTCCTCGATGGCTTGAGATCTAGTAGGTGCATAGATCCCAGGTAGCCGTACTAGGTTCTAGACCACTTTTCAACATGATTCTTTGCCTAAGATGTCGTTACGATAGGTCTGGGCTCTCCTGCGCCAGGTTCCGTGGGGGTAAGTATCGGAACATGGATCGCTCGGGAAGACGAGCTGCGGGAGGCTCGAGGGAGTCGAGCTACAGAAGCTCGGAGAAAGCCGTGCTATGGAGAAAGCCGAGCTATGGAAGCCCGGGGAAGACGAGCTATAGGAAGCCTAGGGGAAAGCCGAGCTATGGAAGCTCGGGGGAGCCAAGCTATGGAAGCCCGGGGAAGACGAGCTATAGGAAGCCTAGGGAGCCGAGCTACGGGAAGCTCGGGGAAGCCGAGCTATGGGAAGCTCGGGGGAAACGAGCTATGGGTGCTCGGGAGAGCCGAGCTACTGGAACTCGGGGGAGACGAGCTATGGGAAGCTCGAGGGAGCCGAGCTACGGGAAGCTCGGGGACATCATGGCGGGCAGAGGGACGGGGTCGGTCTTAGCCTCCTCGCACGAATATTGATGCAATGATGATTTTACCTCCCAACACTCCCTAAAAGAAAGGGAAAAAAATGTCACGTAATGGCCCTCACTCTTGTATCTGATACATTATTCTTGTATGGTAATTTGAAGCCAAGAAGTGATTGATTCGAGCATCTGCCCGCAGGAATATCGTTGCTAGCCAGGTGGCCAAAAGATATTCTTCGCAAGAGCAAGGGCAACGGACAAAAAAAAGTCAAAGAAAATTGGAAGCAAGCGAAGCCAGCCAAGATATTATTATGGCGGAGATGGAAAGCGCGTGGGCGGAAAAAATATCAGGTAAAATGGAAAGGTACCGACAGCGCAAACGCCCAGCTAAGCCAAGCTTATTCAAAGTCCCCCCATTCGTACGATCAACCAGTCCAGACGCCTACGAGCCAAAGTTGGTCTCCATTGGCCCTTACCATGGTAAATCCAGCCTTCAAGCGGTGGAAAGAGATCAAGTGGCTGTTACTAGACCACCTTCTCTCCGAAGCTCCGAAGGAGAGTCTCCACCTGTTGCTAAACATGATGCAGGACATGGAGGAGAAAGCCCAAAGCTATTACTCTTAAGTGATCGACATAGAAAGCCACAAGTTTACAAAGATGATACTACTCGATGGCTGGTTCATTATCCAATATCTCAGCGGCCATCGTCCGATGGCCGAGGAGTTCCAGGGTCAGCTCAATATTTGGTCCAAGCTCGCTCTCCTTCAGGATTTGCTCCTGGTCAAAAACCAGATTCCATACTTCATCTTCGAACCTCTTCTTGGTGTCCTGAACATACCAGGGCTAAAGAGCTTAGACCTTCAAAATGCTATTCTTGAACTCTTGCACGACACGTTCCCACTTAACATGGGGGATTTTATGGCACCAGAACAACACTTCGAGGTGGTCCATATTCTCCACTTGTTCCATGAGTGGATCTTAAGCATTACGTTGGGGAAAAGTCTTTGTAAACAGCCTTCGGTGCAGCAAATTTTATATGGGCTGCACCGTCTCTCGTTATTGATCCATGTGGATCCCACATGATCTGACACTTTTAAAATTGGTTTGCAGATGAAAATGCCCTTTTCCTC
This sequence comes from Calamus simplicifolius, assembly GCA_900491605.1. Taxonomy (NCBI): domain Eukaryota; kingdom Viridiplantae; phylum Streptophyta; class Magnoliopsida; order Arecales; family Arecaceae; genus Calamus; species Calamus simplicifolius. The sequence continues at coordinate 114,628 of UESW01004933.1, read as the reverse complement.
CAGCCTATATCTACCCACCATCTTGCTTGGATTACATCTGATGAACAACTCTTTCTGATTCTAAACCATTCTTCCTCACTTTGGCTTTCGGTTGTAAGGAATCAGTCTAAGGTTTGAGCAAGATCCTCCCCACTAGCTCTGAGAGCCTGGTATAAGGATTTCCTCCTATTTTTTCTTGGTGATATAAGCTTCTTTGTTGCTAAAAAAAGTGTTCTGATTTTGGCCGAAAAAAAATATTTCTGCTTGGAGGCTAAAATACCTAGCTACTGAAGACTTCTTCATTAACTTTAGAAGAAAATGTCATCCCCAATAGGAAGTAAAAAGCTCTTGTTTATGTATCTTTTTATAGTTCCTTTATTACACCAACTGTTTTGGTCGTTAGAGAAAATTAATGCATTAGAAACCGTTTAATACTCAGATAGCATCCCTGGGAGTCATAACTGCGAACGGTATTACAGGTAGGAGGGGTCAATACCTTTAGTTTTGGTTTTTTATGCACGAATGTCATACTCTTTTAACTAAAGTATTATACCTTCTGAACGAGGGTGTCATAATAGTGTTTTGGCAGACATCAGGTGTTATACCACGAACCTATAGCTCTGTTAGCGTAGTTTATTAACTGGGATGTCCTAGGTCTTTATCTGCATTATCGTAATATTTTTTTGGCCCGTAACACAATCCCTATAGCTCCCGTGGCATGTTACGATACCTTGAGAGCCATTATTTAGACCATAAATGGCAGGTATTGCTAGTATTAGAGGGTTTGAACATATAACCTTAACGTTTTATGAATGTGTATCGTAGTTTTTAACTGGAATGTCCTAGGTCTTTAACTGCGGTGTCGTAATATTTTTTTGGCCTGTAACACAATCCCTATAGCTCCGGTGGCATATTACAACACTCTAAGAGCCATTATTCAGACCATAGATTGTAGGCATTGCTGGTATTAGGGGGTTCAAACATAAAACCTTAACGTTTTATGAATGGGTGTCGTAGTTTTTAACTTGAGTATCGTATTTTTTTAACTGGAGTGTCGTAGGTTTGTAACTACGACGTTGTAACTTATTTTTTTAGCCTGTAACACAATCCCTATAGCTCCCGTGGCATGTTACGACATCCTGGGAGTCATAACTCAGTGCACTAGTGAAGGGTATTGCTAATAGAAGGGGTCAATACCTTTAGTTCATATTTTTATGCATGAATGTCGCACTCTTTTAACTAGGGTGTTATACCATCTGAACTAGGGTGCCATCATAGTGTTTCGGCCTACATCAGGTGTTATATCATGACCCTATAGCTCCGATGTCATCATTTTAAAACTCGGAAATCGTAAGTTATTTTCTGGGGTGTCGTAAGTTTCTGCCTTAATAGTTTTAGCTAGGATGTCGTAATATGAGAACTGAGGTGTCGTAATAGTTTTTCTAGGGTATCGTAAGTTCCTGTCTTAATAGTTATAGCTAGGATGATGTCATTTTATAGCTCGGGCATCATAAGTTATTTTCTAGGGTGTCGTAAGTTTCTACCTTAGCAGTTTCAGCTAGTGTGTCATCATTTTACAGCTCGAATGTCATAAGTTATTTTCTGGGGTGTCGTAAGTTCTTGCCTTAGTAGTTTCAGTTAGGGTGTCATTATTTTACAACTCGGGTGTTGTAAGGTGTTCTCTTGGGTGTCGTAAGTCCTTCCTCAGCAGTTTCAGCTTGGGTGTCATCATTTTACAGCTCGGGTATCGTAAGTTATTTTCTTAGGTGTCATAAGTTCCTACTTGAGCAGTTTCAACTAGGGTGTCATTATTTATAGTTTGGGTGTCGTAATTTATTTATGGGGTGTCGTAAGTTTCTGCCTTAATAGTTTTAGCTAGGGTATCGTAATATGAGAACCTTGGTGTCGTAAGGCCCTGCCTTAACATCTTATGAATGGTTATCATTATTTTACAGCTAGGTATCGTAACATGGGAACTGGGGAGTCGTGACTTGTTTTTTGGGGTATCATAAGTCAATGTCTTTAACTATTAATGGGTATCATAGTTTTTAACTGGGGTGTCGTAGTATTATAACTGCAATGCCATAATATTTTTTTGGCCTGTAACATGATCCCTAGAGCTTCCATGGCATATTACGATACCTTAGTAGCCATTATTCTGACCATAGATGGCATTTATTCCTGGTATATGGGGTTCGAACATAAAACCTTAATGTTTTATGAATGGGTGTCATATTTCTTTAACTGAGGTGTCATAATAATTTTTCAGGATAAAATAATATCTAAATCTATGGATCTCAATGTTTATGACTATATGCCTATATTTTCACAGATGATGCTGAAATTATAGATCTGAAAGGAATTAAATATACTACCAGCCGTGCACCTTGTTGCCCAGATGTAGCAACACAAGAGGAGGGTGAATTGGATAATTAAAAAATTAATTACTAGTGCAGATATGTGCTTAACACTAATTAAAATTTAATTGGCAGCGGTGTAGTGAAGTACACAGAACAATATCACATAAAATCAAGCAACCACAAACATAAGAGAGTTTATAGTAGTTCGGTGCCAAACTTAGCACCTACATCCACTCCCCAAAATACCCTTTGGGAATTTTACTCCAATCGTATCACAACGATTACAACCTTTAGCCTTCCCCGGCTAGCCCTCTTGTTTATACGGCACAAGGCAGCCAAACCCCTAGCCTTACCCGGCTAGTCCTCTTGTTTCACGGCACAAGGAAGCCAACCCCTAGCCTTACCCGGCTAGTCCTCTTGTTTAACGGCACAAGGAAACCAACAAGAACCAAGGGTTAAATCTAACCCTTTTACAAGAATGTTCAGAATAGATAAGAACAAGTAGCTTCTATAATGAGCAAATATTCAAAGAAATACTTTACAACTTTTGTAGCAAATCTTCAGCAATAAATGAAGAGCTCCGAGGTAGCTGAAGCTTTGAATGCTTGAAGGCTTTAATGGATCTGGACGACTTGAGCAATGAATGATCTTTAATATTTGTCAACTTCAATATACACGAACTTGCTTTTCAACACTCAGAAAAATATGCAATAAAAGCTCTTTTTCTTGGATTTCTTTCTTCTTTTTCTCTTTCAGATTCATCATTTGTTCTTCTAATCTCAGCTATTTAAAGCATTCCAATATCAAAGATATCCGTTAGACACATTTGAAATAAATGGAAAGTAAAACAAGAAGAAAAGATAACCATTGAGATTATTTCCCTTGAGCATTGAATGCACTGAATCCGTTTGAGGAAGGAAGATCTTTGCTATAATTCAAGAGATCAAAAGTTAGTATAGCTGAATATAGAAATTAATTAAAGAAGAGAGAGAGAGCACGCCCAAAAGGCAATGAGGTAGCTGACTGGAATTTAATTCCAGTTAGCTGAAGCTTGAAGACGCTCGGCTATGAAGAGGAGTGAGAAGCCACAAGCTAGCTAAAGGAAGATCCCAGCTAGCTAAATTTGAAAGCTCCATGGCATGAGGGAAAAGCATCATATTCAATAGATAAAGTAGTTAGCTCTCCAGCTAACTATCCACAAAGAGCATATGGCTTGTCATGCATCCTAAGAAAAAGTAGCTAGCTCCTTAGCTAGCTAACCAAAGAGTCACACGGCCAGGAGTACATTCCAAGAAGCACTAGTTAGCTCTCTAGCTAACTAATCCAAAAAGTAGTTGGCTCTCTAGCTAACTAAGCAAGCATCCAACGTTCATGAAGAGAGGAGCCACAACAAGGTAGTTAGCTCTCTAGCTAACTAGAAAAAGGAGGCTACCGGCTTGGAGAATGAATCTGCCAACAAGAGAGGAAGAGTTAACTCTTTAGCTAACTAAGTTCAAATTTTCATGGCAAGAGGAAACTTTCGTCCAAGAGAAAGAGAGGCAGCTAGCTCCTTAGCTAGCTAAGAAGCTCATCCACATGCCCAAGGATAAGATTATTTAGCTCTCTAGCTAACTCAAATTGGCAACCGCACAGATTGGTGCAGAACCTGCAAAAAATAGTTAGCTGACAAGGAAGATTAGTTAGCTTCCAAGTCAAGGCAGTTAACTAACATGGTATGCCAGCTAGCTAAGAGAAGCACCCAGCTAGCTTGCCAGATAGCTAAAAATAAGAACCGTTCGGCCATGCAAAGTATCAGGGAAAAATAGTTAACTAAAGATGAAGCCAGCTAGCTAGGAGAAAGGATGAGTTAGCTAGTCAGCTAACTGAATCCAATAGCATTCGGCCAGCACAGAGATAAGGTAAAAAGTAGTTAACTAAAATGGAATTCCAACCAGCTGAGAAGGAGGCCAAGCTAGCTAACCAGCTAGCTAGAAAAAAGCATGGTTCGGCTAGCATAAAGAACAGGGAGACATAGTTAGCTAAAATGGAATTTCAGCTAGCCAAGGAAGGGACCAGCTAGCTATCCAGCTAACTAAGGAAGGTAACTATTTGGCCAGGCCACAGTAAGATCATGTTAGTTAGCTAATAGATGCATCAGCTAGCTAGACGGAATGATAAGTTAGCTAGCTAGCTAGCTCACATAAAAATGCAAATGGCCAGGGAGAATGGATCAAATTGCTAGCTTCTAGGTAAGCAGAAAAATGAAAGGATATACTTCCATAAGGTTTTACTTGATAGCGTTTATTTGTAAAACACCTGTGCTTCCCTGCATCAAGCTTAGTTTCCACAATAAATAGAATTAGTCTTTACTTAATTATTTTGTAATTATCAAAATCAATTCAGGGTCAACAATCTCTCCCTTTTTGATGATGACAAAACCCTTAAGCATACAAAAAAAAAATATAGGAAATACTTTGAATAAACAGGAATGCATTATTTTCTCCCCCTATCAATTTGAAAAATTGAACTCTCCCTGAATATATGGAGTGATTTCTTTTCTCCATTATCTCAATGTATGCAATATTCTTCTCTCCCTTTTTGTCATTGATCAAAAAGACGATTGAAGAAATGTGCAAGAAATCAAAGCATAATTCATCAAGATGAAGTGAATACTTCATTCATACTCATAACATTCATACAAAACATTAAGGCTTTAAGCTTAAAATAGAAAGCATAGTCATTACAAATATTACAAAATATAGTCTTAAGCATTCAACACAAAGCAAAGTCTTAAACATTTAACAAATATTACAAGATAATCACTTCTCATCATCTGAAGAAATAATTGAAGGTTGCACTGATGATCCATCTGGTTTTCGGGAGGGTCCAGGCTTGTCACTTGAAGGTTGAGGCAGAGGAGACCAAAGGTGAGGATGTGAGAATGATGCATTTGGAGCTGACGAAGTAGAAAGTGCAATATATGTTTCCACAAGATTGCTAAGCTTTGCAAGAGATGCGGTCCAGTGATTGACTGCATTTGTTGCATCCTTTGTCTGGCTCTTATTAGCTCGCATTTGAAATGCCACCCATTCAGCTTTAGTCTCAAAATTTTTAAGCTTGGATTTTAAGAAATTAATTTCATTCAGGATCCGACCCAAGATAGTCTCGTTATGGTAAAGACTCGTCCATTAAGAATGTTTACATCATGGACAAGTTGATTTTGAATGATTTTAACTTGAGAGATTGTCTTGAAAATAGATGAGATGTGAGGTACCAAGGTCTGATCATTGATAGATGATGCACTATCCCTAGAACTCCGACTAGATTGGGAAAGAGATAACTCATGAATAATCTGCTGAATCTGTTCTTCACAGATTCACACAGTAGGAGGAACAGGAGCAGAGTTATCGTTGCGGTGAGATGGTCCAGGAGTGCTAACATCAGGCGGTTTAGTCAAGAATGGATTTGGTTCATTCATGGTGGCAAGATATGGATTAGGTTGATGAAATCAAAATTAAAGAAGTTTTGTGGTGAACATGCAGGTTGAGGCAGGTTAGATGGTGGTTGAAGGGCAAGTTTATCACCAGTCCTAGATCTAACTTTAATCCAAACACCATCCCTCTTAGCATAGTCCATACAATGAAGGGAATGAGCATTGAATACGTCAGAATGACGCAATGCTACAGCTATTTCTCCTTTAAGTTTTATATTGAAAAACTTAAAAATATAAGTGAGAAACATCCCGTATGGTAATGCAACCTTAGATCTATTTAAGGATTCTTTCATGATAGTCAATATAAGATCAGGAAGATCTACAGGTGTTTCTATAAGAATGTCATACATGATACTAATGTCATGATCAGTTACAGCATTAAAAGAACTTGCACGTAGGGAAAATATCTTGGCTATGATGCTATGAAACAGTCTATTTTCAACAAATAGCATATTAGCATCAAGGGTTACTATGTTATTTGCTTCATTATCATCCATATCAAGAATCATACCATGTTTATATCCTCTTTCACTAGGGAGAATTTCCAGGACACCTTCAGAAGGAATATTCAAGGCAGAACCTAGTATTTTGCAATCAAGTTCTATCCTAGTCTTTTTCACATAGGACATTATGGTTACACTTCCAAAGGTTATATTTTCATAAAATTCTCTTATTAACTTGGGATAGATAGGCTTTTTGGTAGATAAAAGATTTGTCCAACCTTGAGTGGCAAAAAGTTTTCCTATCTTGAAACCTTCTTGATCTAGAAAATTGAAATCTACTAACCTCCCATGGGCAAATGATTTGGCGGTGATAAGGGTGTTAGTATGAGAAGAACTTCGCAAAGAAGATGAAGTGGACTTCCTACGAAGATCTGAAGAGTCATCTTCCCTTGAGATTGATTTCTTCTTAGGAGCCATCTTCTTTCTTCTTGAAGTAGAGTGGAAGGAGGAAAGAGCTTGAATGTAGAAGATAGAAGCCGGATGGAATGAAGGAGATGAGACGGTTTGAGAGAGAATGAGATGTTGAAGAAGACGAGTGAATGAGGAGGAGTCGGTTGAAAAAGTTTATATAGGGAGGATTCCAAAGTAGTTGACTGGCCAGGTGACTGGTTGGTTGCCTGGTTGGTTAACTACCTTAAAGATAGTAAAGAGAAATGGAATGGCCGGTTGGTGAGGATTGAATGTGAAAAGTTTTCATGTGTCAAGGAGAGAATTAAAGGCAGTTAACTTCCCAGCTAACACAATAAAGGGCAGAAGCAATAATTTCATTTGAAAAGATGTTCCATAAATAGATTTGATTGAAAGTAATGGGAGATGTTATGCAACACATGATAAATATGATTTTTCAAATGTAATGTAGCATGAAAATAATTCATTAAATAGATGGATCAAACATACCAAGTTCTCTTCTAATTTCATAAAATTTAGATTCATCAAGAGGTTTGGTAAAAATATCAGCAAGTTGATTTCAGTGCTTAAAAATTCAATTACAACATTACCATTGTTTACATGATCTCTAATAAAGTGATGTCTAATTTCTATATGTTTAGTTCTAGAATGTTGAATAGGATTTTTAGTTAGATTAATTGCACTAGTGTTATCACATTTTATTGGTATGGCTTTTGTTTGATACCATAATCTTCTAGCTGCTGCTTAATCCAAAGATTTGAGCAGCAACTTCCAGCTGCAACATATTCGGCCTCGGCCGTAGATAATGCTACTGAAGTTTGCTTTTTGCTAAACCAAATTAAGTTAACACCTAGAAATTGGCAAGTTTGCTAGTTGATTTTCTATCTAATTTACATCCAGCAAAATCTGAATGTAGCCTATTAAGTCAATGCTAGATTGTTTGTCATACCATAGTCCTAAATTTTAGTTCCATTTAATATTTAAATATCCTTTTAACAGCAAGCAAGTGTGATTCTTTAGGATTAGATTGATATCTGCACATGCAAACAGAATAAGATATCTGGTCTACTAGCAGTTAAGTAAATAATGATCCTATCATACCTCTATAAAGTTTTAAATCTAGATTTTTAGCTTATAAGATTCAAGTCTACAAGATGAGCTCATAGGGGTACCGATACTTTTAGATGTCCATGCCAAACTTTTTGATCATTTCTTTGATATACTTGGATTGGCTTATGAAGATCCGTCTTTCTTGTTTGATCTGAAGTCCGAGGAAAAGTTTAGTTCTCCCATCATGCTCATCTCGAACTCTCCCTGCATAAGCTTAGCAAAGTCCTTGCATAAAGAATCATTAGTGGCACCAAATATGATGTCATCTACATAGATTTGAATAATTAATATATCTTTTTCTTTTAAAATAAAGTTGTATCCATTTTCTCGAATGAAGTCATTACTAATCAAGAATTTACTTAATCTTTCATACCAAGCTCGGGGTGCTTGTTTCAAACCATACAAAGCTTTGTTAATTTAAATACGTGGTTTGGAAACAAGTGATTTTCAAAGCCAGGTGGTTGTTCCACAAAAACTTGTTCAGCAATGTATCCATTTAAGAAAGCACTTTTAACATCCATTTGATATAGTTTAAAATTCATAAAGCATGCAAAGCAAGAAGTAATGGCTTCTAATCTAGCAACAGGGGCATAAGTTTCATCAAAATCAATTCCTTCTTCTTGATTAACCCTTAGCTACTAATCTTGCTTTATTTCTATTACCATGTTCATCCAATTTATTTCTAAAAACCCATTTAGTTCCTAATTTGATGATCATGAGGTCTTTCTAAGAGTCCATACATTATTTCTTTCAAATTGGTGAAGTTCTCATGCATTGCATTTATCCAATCAACATCTTTTTAGCATCATAGCATTTAGGTTCAATTTTAGATACAAATGCTAAGTTATTATTAAGTATCTCTAAATGATGATCTAGTCCTAACCTTGAGATGGATCACCTATGATTTGATCTTTAGGATGACTGAGAACATACCTCCATCCTCTTTCTAATTCATCATTACCTTGTGAAGCTTGGTAGGTCAGCATTCCTTCTTCATTTACCTCTTGTGTATCTGAGTCATCTTATCCTTCAAGGTGATGTCTTTGAGTTGATCTTCAATTTCATCTGCATCATTTATACCTTTCTCTTCCTTAATGGAAGATCATTAGATTCATCAAAGATAACATGAATTGATTCTTCAACTACTAAGTCTTTTTGTTAAATACTCTAAAAGCTCTATTATGCAAAGAATAACCGAGAAAAATTCCTTCATCAGATTTAGCATCAAATTTATCAAGGTTTGATTTTTCATTATTTAAAACAAAACATGGCATCCAAAACATGAAAATAACTTATGTTAGGTTTTCTTCCTTTCCAAAGTTCATACGGAGTCTTTTTCAAAACAGGTCTAATCAATGCACGATTTAAAATATAACATGCTGTGTTGATAGCTTCAGCCCAAAAGTACTTTGGGAGATTGCTCTCACAACATGGTACGGGCCATTCTTCTAAAGTTCTATTCTTTCTTTCTACTACTCCATTTTGTTGGGTGTTCTAGGTGCAGAAAAATTATGTTTAATTCCATTTTCATTACAAAAATTTTAAAAATTGATTTTCAAATTCTTTTCCATGATCACTTCTATTGATAAAACAGTGAATTCTTTTCATTTGTAATTCTTTTAAACAATTTTTGAAATGTGAGAAATGCTTCATCTTTGCTAGTTAAAAATAAAACCCATGTAAAACTAGAAAAATCATCAATAACAACAAAACCATATCTTTTTCCTCCTAGACTAGTTGTTCTTGTAGGACCGAATAAATCCATATGCAAGAGTTCCAAGGTCTAGTGGTTGAAACAAATTCTTTGATTTAAAAGATACTCGGTTTGTTTTCCAAATTGACAAGCATTCAAATCTTATCTTTTTCAAAAAAAGTTTCGACAAACCATGCACTAAATCTTTTTAATTAATTTAGATAGTAAATCCATGCTTGCATGAGCTAAGCCTACGATGCCATAACCAACTATTATCAGTTTTATTTTTGTAGCAACTAGGCAATCAACATTTTGATCATGCAAATCATTTAAATTAACAATATATACATTACCATGCCTTGACCAATAAATTTCATATTTTCATTAGCAGGATTTTTAACAATGCATAAGATGATTCAAATGTAACTTTAAATCCTTTGTCACATAATTGACTAATGCTAAGTAAATTGTATTTCAGTCCTTTCACAAGTAAGACATTATCAATAAGCATGAGATGTGATACCTATTTTTCCAATGCCAATTATTTTTTCTTGGCCATTATCACCAAAAGTAACAACACATCCATCTTTTGCCTCCAAAGTGATGAATTGCGATTTATCACCTGTCATGTGTCTTGAGCACCCGCTATCCAAGTACCATTGTCTTTTAGTTGCTCGGGTCGCAAGACACACCTGCATACACAATTTTAAATTTTGCTCTTAGGTACCCAAGCTTTCTTGGTCCTTTATGGTTAGTTAAGATAGTTCCTTTTGGAACCCATATTTTTCTCACATTGTGTGTGTGACAAGTATATGCTTTATGTCCTAATTTTTCATATTTAAACATGTAATTTTGGTGAATCATCAGCATGCATAAATATTTTTCAAAATTTTTATCTTTCAAAGGATTATATCCAAGACCAGCTCTATTGTAACAGCTCTTTGACTATTTAAAATCATTTCTAATTTTTCTAAGCTTAAAGTAAATTATCAATAATTGGTTTTAATCTATTTACTTCATTTTTTAAATCTTGATTTTCCTTTAATAAAATTCATTTCTTTTGAAATTCTTTCTTTTTAAAAGTAAGATTTTTAATTTATTTTTCAAATCTTTGTTCTTTGAACTTAAGTTTGCAAAATCATCAACAAGTTCATAGAATGCACCATGTAATTCGTCAAAAGTAAAGTTATCTAGAAAGCTAGGACTTACCTCATCATTATCAGCCATGAAACATACATTGGCAACTTCAGTTTTCTCTTCATCTTCTGAACTTGTAGCCTCTGTCTCTCCATGTAGCCATCATTGCTTTCTTCTTCACTCTTTTATCCCTTCTTTAATAGTGGATATTCTGGTCTAATATGTCCAGGCTTTTTGCACTCATAGCATGTAGAGGTTCATTCTTTTCCTTTTCTTTGTTGTGATCCCTTTGGTAAATTGTTTTCTTTTTCCAACTTCTTTCTTTTCATAAACTTTTTGAATTTTCTTGAGATAAGTGCCATTTTTATCATCTTTCTCACTATCACTAGTGGTTTCCTCACTTTCATCATCTTGAATTGCACTCTTTAATGCCATAGTCTTTCTTCTTTGATTCATCTTCATCAATATGTTGTCATTGCTGAAGCTCATGAGTCATTAAAGAACCGACCAACTCTTCAAGTGATAAAGTATTGAGATGTTTTGCTTCTTGAATTGCAGTAACTTTGGCTTCCCATGACCTAGGCAAAGATCTTAAAATTTTTCTAACAAGATCACTGTTAGCATAAGATTTTCCAAGACTTTTCAATCCATTAATAATATCAGTAAATCTTGTAAATATATCAGTGATATTTTTAGCTGAATCCATTTTAAATATTCATACTTATGAATAAGCATATTTATTTGGATTCCTTGACTTGATTTGTACCCTCATGGGTGACTTCAAGTCTATCCCAGATTTTTTTAGCAGACATGCAAGTAGATATACGATTAAACTCATTTGCATCAAGAGAACAGTAAAGAACATTCATAGCTTTTGCATTTAATTGAGCTAATTTCTTATCTTGTAGGTTTTGCAATATCAATATTATCAATCTTAATGGTGGGTGTGTGTGGTCCACTAATTATAATTCCCCATAAATCATAATCAAGTGCTTGAATGAAGATTTTCATTCGTGCTTTCCAATATGTGTAATTTATTCCATTGAATAAAGGTGGTCTATTAGTTGATTGTCTTTAAGTCAACATGACCCCATTTAGATTACTACTGATCTTTGGCTTCAAGCTAATTAAAGCTATAGAAATCAAGAGCACGCTACTCTGATACCACTTGTAGCCCAGATGTAGCAACCCAAGACAAGGATGAATTGGGTAATTAAAAAATTAATTACTAGCGTAGATATGTGCTTTAACACTAATTAAAATTTAATTGGCAGCGGTGTAGTGAAGTGTACAGAATAATATCACAGAAAATCAAGCAACCACAAACACAAGAGAGTTTATTGTGGTTCGGTGCAAACTCAGCACTTACGTCCACTCCCCAAAATATCCTTTGAGAATTTCACTCCAATCGTATCACAATGATTACAACCTCTAGCCTTCCCCGACTAGCCCTCTTATTTATATGGCATAAGGCAGCCAAACCCCTAGCCTTACCCGGCTAGTCCTCTTGTTTCACAGCACAAGGAAGCCAACCCCTAGCCTTACCTCGCTAGTCCTCTTGTTTAACGGCACAAGGAAGCCAACAAGAACCAAGGGTTAAATCTAACCCTTTTACAAGAATGTTTAGAATAGATAAGAACAAGTAGCTCCTACAATGAGCAAATATTCAAAGAAATACTTTACAACTTTTGTAGCAAATCTTCAGCAATAAATGAAGAGCTCCGAGGTAGCTGAAGCTTTGAATGCTTGAAGGCTTTAATGGATTTGGACGACTTGAGCATTGAATGATCTTTAAGATTTGTCAACTTCAATGCACATGAACTTTCTTTTCAACACTCCAAAAAATATGCAATAAAAACTCTTTTTCTTGGATTTCTTTCTCTTCTTTTTTCTCTTTCAGATTCGTCATTTTGTTCTTCTAATCTCAGCTATTTAAGGTATTCCAATATCAAAGATATCCGTTAGACACATTTGAAATAAATGAAAGTAAAACAGGAACAAAGATAACCATTGAGATTATTTCCCTTGAGCATTGAATGCACTGAATCCATTTGAGGAAGGAAGATCTTTGCCATAATCCAAGAGATTAAAAGTTAGTATAGCTAAAAATAGGAATTAATTAAAGAAGAGAGAGAGAGAGCACGCCCAAAAGGCAATGAGGTAGCTGACTGGAATTTAATTCCAGTTAGCTGAAGCTTGAAGACGCTCGGTTATGAAGAGGAGTGAGAAGCCACAAGCTAGCTAAAAGAAGATCCCAGCTAGCTAAATTTGAAAGTTCCATGGCATGAGGGACAAGCATTAGATTCAATAGATAGAGTAGTTAGCTCTCCAGCCGACTATCCACAAAGAGCACACGGCTTGTCATGCATCCCAAGAAAAAGTAGCTAGCTCCTTAGCTAGCTAACCAAAGAGTCACACGGCCAGGAGTACATTCCAAGAAGCACTAGTTAGCTCTCTAGCTAACTAATCCAAAAAGAAGTTAGCTCTCTAGCTAACTAAGCAAGCATCCAACGTTCATGAAGAGAGGAGCCACAACAAGGTAGTTAGCTCTCTAGCTAACTAAAAAAGGTGGCTCACGGCTTGGAGAAAGAATCTGCCAAGAAGAGAGGAAGAGTTAGCTCTTTAGCTAACTAATTCAAATTTTCATGGCAAGAGAAAACTTTCGTCCAAGAGAAAGAGAGGCAGCTAGCTCCTTAGCTAGCTAAGAAGCTCATCCACATGCCCAAGGAGAAGATTAGTTAGCTCTCCAGCTAACTCAAATTGGCAACCGCACGGCTTGGTGTGGAACCTGCAAAAAATAGTTAGCTGACAAGGAAGATTAGTTAGCTCTCAAGTCAAGGCAGTTAATTAACATGGTATGCCAGCTTGCTAAGAGAAGCACCCAGCTAGCTCGTCAGATAGCTAAAAATAAGAATTGTTCGGCCATGCAAAGTATCAGGAAAAAATAGTTAACTAAAGATGAAGCCAGCTAGCTAGGAGAAAGGATGAGTTAGCTAGTCAGCTAACTGAATCCAATAGCATTCGGCCAGCACAGAGATAAGGCAAAAAGTAGTTAACTAAAATGAAATTTTAGCCAGCTGAGAAGGAGGCCAAGCTAGCTAACCAGCTAGCTAGAAAAGAGCATGGTTCGGCTAGCATAAAGAACAGGGAGACATAGTTAGCTAAAATGGAATTTTAGCTAGCCAAGGAAGGGACCAACTAGATATCCAGCTAACTAAGGAAGGTAACCATTCGGCCAGGCCACAGTAAGATCATGTTAGTTAGCTAACAGATGCATCAGCTAGCTAGACGGAAGGATAAGCTAGCTAGCTAGCTAGCTCACATAAAAATGCAAACGGCTACGGAGAATGGATCAAATTGCTAGCTTCCAGGTAAGCAGAAAAATGAAAGGATATACTTCCATAAGGTTTTACTTGATAACGTTCATTTGTAAAACACCTGTACTTCTTTGCATCAAGCTTAGTTTTCACAATAAATAGAATTAGTCTTACTTAATTATTTTGTAATCATCATAATCAATTCAGGGTCAACAACCTTCATCCATCACTCAAAATGCAGGGGATGATACTATTGTTCCTCAAACTAGAATGGAATTCAATTTAGCAGATGATGTATATTCTTTCTACAATGGATACACAAGAAGAGTTGGTTTTGGAATCACAATAGTGTGTAGAAGGACCAACTATAATAAACAACTTTGCTTCAAGCATCTGATGTGTTGGGGGAAAGAAAAATATAGAAAAACAGAGAAGACCATGAATCCTAGGGATATTGGCAAAGTTGATTGTAAGGCATCCATAAAAGCAAGACTGAATTCTACAAGTGGTAAGTGGATATTGGTTTAGGTTTCTTTAGAACATAACCATCGGATGTCCATAACATCAACTAGTTATCTATGGTCTCATAGGAGGATCAGCATACTAGAGAAGGCAGAGATCAATAATTTACATGCCGTGAATATGCCTACAACTCAGATATACTCCACCATGGCAAGAAGAAAAGGGGGTAGAAGACAATTGAATTTCATAGAGAAGGATGCTCGTAATTTATCTGTCGCGAACATCAGTCTCAGCTAAAAGAAGGAGATGCTAAGTCAATGATAATCTATTTTACCGAACTGCAAGTAAAAAATTCCAATTTCTTCTATACCTTAGACCTCAATGATAATGGACAGCTCCGATCTGTCTTCTGGATTCATTCAAGGTCAAGATTGGCATGCACATACTTGATGATGTATTAAGCTTTGACTCAACCTACTTGACAAATAGATATCAAATGCCTTTTTATCCATTCGTCGGGGTCAACCATCATGGACAGCCCACATTGCTTGGTTGCGTATTGTTGTCTGATAAGAGGACTAAGACATATAAATGGGTTTTTCAATCATGGCTGGATGCAAATGGTGGTCAAGCACCTAATGCCATAATAATCGACCAAGATAAGGCTATCGAGGTTGCTGTTAGTGAGGTTTTTCCTAACGCACAACCTCGATTTTGTTTTTGGCATGTACTGAAGAAGATTCCTAAAAAGATTGGCCATATTTGCACAGCAAATCCTAAATTATGGTTGATTTTGATGAGGTGATATGTGATTCACTTACCATACAGTCATTCAAGGAAAGGTGGACACATCTCATGGAGAAATATGAAGAATGCAAGGCTATATATTGGTTGAATGGCCTTTATGAATGTCGGCATAAATGGGTTCTAGTTTACCTTAAGGATACATTCTTTGCAGGTTTGTACGACATTAAGTTTGGTTTATGTTCATGTTCGCAGAACACTAAGAAATTATGTATATTTAATGCTTTCTTTTTTATCATTATTATGTACAGGGATGTCATCTTTACAAAGGAGTAAGGGTATCAACCACTTTTTTGATGGGTTTATAAATTTGAATACTACACTGAAAGAGTTCATAGATAAGTACGAAGATGCCTTGGCGAAAAGGTATGGGAGAAAAAATGAGGAAGATAATAAGACATTGCAAAGGAATGCTTTCCTAAAGACATCCTCACCTTTTGAGAGACAAGCAGCAGGAAAGTATATGATAAACGCACAAATAATTATCACTTAACCTATTAATTAATAGGTCAACATACCTATTATTATTTAATACTTAAATATTTTATATAATAATTTAAGTAAAACCTCATCAACTTAAATAGCTTGATTTTAGGAATCCAACGACGCAAATGGCACTCAAATCGGACTTAAAATGAGCTCGAAATTGAATTTATAAAGATTTATTTTTGTTTGCATGCATCTTAAAGCAAACTTGGCACATGGTCTGCCGAGTTCATCGTCTTCTTCCCAGTTTCGTTGAAACGGATGCATACGATGCACAAAGGCTGCTAGAGATGGATTTCTTTGCCAAAATTATCGCCGCTGAGAAGATCCTCGTAGCCAAAAATATCCTCAACATCAAAAATTACCAAAAGCATCCTAGATTTAATGGAATTAAAGGAGGAAGCCCAGATTCTTCTCTTCTCTGATTTCACGATTTGGCAGTAATTAAGGAATATATTTGAAGCAAAATTGGAAGGGGAATCGTCTGCAATCTCACCACGATCTCTCCGCATCTATTCGGGTGCCAAATTGGGAAGAAACCTTGGGGTGGAAGGAAAGCAGCCAGCTATCTCCACGTCCTCACCGCATCTCAGCATCTATAAGAAGCTCTGTTCCCAGGGAGAGGAGGAGGAGTTCCCAGGAGCGATATAGAGTTTGGAGGTGGCTGTTCCCAGGTTCCAGGAGTTCCGTGGGCATGGAGGTTGCTGTTCCCAAAGGGAGTTCCAAGGAGGTTTGAGAGAACAGAGGCTCTATTTCTCTGATTCATCCGTGGAGGTTCTTCTTGGAGCGTGGAGGCTGCTCTGTTCATAGAGGCTCTATCCATGGGTTCGTGGAGAGCAATCATGGAGGCTTTGTTCGGAGGAATCCAGAGGCGTCTGCAAGGCTCCGTCCGTAGCTTGGAGGCATACGCAGAGGAGGAAAAGGGCCCGGTTAGGTTCAGAAATTTATTGCAATCTGTTGCCTTCTTAATATCATAAAATAAAACTTTTAATTTTAATTTGCGCTGTTGGATGCTATGAAATAAAATTTCTATTCATGTTTAATTTTTATTAAATTCTATTTAAGTAAAAATAATTTTTGACTAATCTATTCTTAAAAGGGACGGGCCATGATCTACGGGTATGGGCCGTGCTCTATTAAGATAGACCATATCTTAATTATTTTTCAATACTAATTATCTAAATTTATAAATTTATTTTAAGATAACCGCTAAAGTCCCTGTGGATTCGATCCCTTATTCTCGCTATTCTATTAGTGAAATTAAGGTATTTTAATCATTGCGCTACGACACGCATCGGTATACAAGGCGCGTTTTCAAAAAATTTCAAAATGAGATCCTTGAAATGATTGCATCAAATGCTAAAGTAATCAAGGAAGCTGACAACTGTGATGTATATTCTGTGAAGTCATATGAAAGGATTGAAGTTGATGGAATCGACAAGGAGATGATAAAATATATGTCGTGTCATACGATAAAATTTTAGAGGATGTCCAATGCCAGTGTCGATCCTTTCATTTCAGGGGTTACCTCTGTAGGCATGCCTTATTGGTTCTTCATCAAAGTGACGTATTTCATTTACCAGATAAGTACTTCTTGAAGAGATGGTGCAGGGACATGAAATACCAATTCAATAATTTTAAATGCAATTCTGAATTTTGTGATAAAAGTACATAAAAATCATGGTACACAGTCACTTTTTTTTAGATGACTCATTATATTTTTGATAAAATTATGTTATTGATTGTAAATATGCTTAATGAGTTATCAGATGATGAATCTTACAGAGATAGCCTCCATGTCTGAAGATGCATTTAATATAGTGATGGATGATCTAACACCATTATTCAAAAGAGTTGTGGATGCTAACTGCTCAGCTAAGGCAAGTACACAACTTGTAATTCAAGATCCTGAGCAAATTAGGATGAAGATCATTCAAGAGAGAATAGATTAAAGAGTGAAGTCGAGAAGAAATCAAAAAGATCAAGAAAAAATATGGACAAGTCAAAGAGATCAAATAACGATGGAAAGGATATGGAAAGAATTATACCATCTTTCGATATATTGTTGGACGAGTTTGATGCTTATGTATGTAGTCAACTAACGCAGGAGAAAATATAAAATCCTTAACTTTCCTACATGCTAAACTTTCTTACATGCTTATGTATGCAGTCAACTGTTACGACACCCCGGTTGCAGGCTTAAGACACCCTAGCTATAGATGTTAAGTCAAGGCCCTATGACATCCTAGAGCAACTGTTACGATACCTGAGCAGTAACATGACGACACCCTAACTCAAACTACTAAGGGAGGAACTTATAACACCTCAGAAAAACTATTACGATGCCCCAGAAAAATTGTTACGATACCCTAATTGTAGGCTTAAGACACCCTAGCTGCAGACATTAAGTCAGGGCCCTACGACATCCTAGTTCCCATGTTACGACACCTGAGCAGTAAAACGACGATACTCTAACTCAAACCGCTAAGGAAGAAACTTACGACACCCCAAAAAACTATTATGATACCCAGTTCTCACCTTACGACACCCCGATTGTAGGCTTAAGACATCATAGCTGCAGACGTTAAGTCAGGGCCCTACGACATACCAGTTCCCATGTTACAACACCCGACTAGTAAAATGATGATACCATAACTCAAACTGCTAAGGGAGGAACTTGCAACACCCAGAAACACTATTACGATACTCCAGTTCAACTATTACGATACCCCATGGTTGTAGGCTTAAGACACCCTAGCTGCAGATGTTAAGTTAGGGCCCTACGACATCCTAGTTCCCATGTTACGACACCCGAGCAGTAAAACAATGACACCCTAATTCGAACTACTAAGGGAGGAACTTATGATACCCTAGAAAAACTGTTACAACACCCTAATTCTCACCTTATGACACCCCGGTTGCAGGCTTAAGACATCCTAACTGCAGACGTTAAGTTAGGGCCCTATGACATCCTAGTTCCCATGTTACATCACCCAAGCAGTAAAATGACAATACCCTAACTCAAACTATTAAGGGAGGAACTTATGACATCCTAGAAAAACTGTTATGACACTCCAGTTCAACTGTTAAGACACCCCAATATTGCAATCTTAAGACAACCTAGCTGCAGACGTTAAGTCAGGGCCCTACGACATCCCAGTTCCCATGTTACGACACCCGAACAGTAAAATGATGATACCCTAACTACTAAGGGAGGAACTTATGACACCCCAGAAAAATTGTTACGACACCCTAGTTCTCACCTTACAACACCTCGATTGCAGGCTTAAGACATCCTAGCTGCAAATGTTTAGTCAGGGCCCTACGACATCCTAGTTTCCCATGTTACGACACCCGATCAGTAAAACGATGACACCCTAACTCGAACTGCTAAGGAAGGAACTTACGATACCCCAAAAAAACTACTATGATACCCTACTTCAACTGTTACAACACCCTAGTTGCAGGCTTAAGACACCCTAGTTGTAATATTACGACATCCCGGTTGAAGACTTAGAGACTCGAACGTAAACCTACGACAATAATTCAGAATACGCTAAGGCAAAGTATACAACAAGATTTCTGATATCCATGTAAAAGACCATGATATCCATTGAAGAATAATAAAATTATTTTATTTATTTATTAAAAATTACATCAATTTTGAATTACTATCAGTATGAAGAAATTACATCAATTTTGAAGAACTATCTGGAACATAAAATTACATCATAATGAATAAAAAAACCATAAAAAATTACATCAATATCAAAGCATGCTCTTTTTTGGTCGAGGCATTCTCTCAATATCCTTGCTGCTAATTCTCGCTTGTAATCACTTATATCATCTTCCATGAAATCTATCTTCATATCAGGATTGTCTCGATGACCACGAAATTTCATAAACTTCAGACAGTAGAGGCCGCAATCTACTGATCTAGGAGGTTGAGTTGGGCAATCAAAAATCTCTTCCATTGGCTAGTTCATCACCTTTGAATTATCACATTATATATAGAACATTGGGCTAAGAACCCTATGCCATTTCTTTGCAAGGACCTTGTGCCTGGCACTACATTTCAATGAATTTAGGTGCATCAACATCTTTTTTTCCATGTCAATAGCAACCAGGTGCCAGTGTGAATTTGCTGAGTTAATGATGGAGAAAAAAAAACCAAAACTGAGACTTTTCTTCATCGCTAACTCTATTAAAGATCATATTTCCGGCCATTCCAATGATTACATGATCAGGTGATGGAGAATTTAGACACATACCAGCTATCATAATAGGTGCAATGATGCACTTATGATATCGATCCAGATGCTTTGCCCAGCTCTTCTTCAAAAAACTCCTATTTGGCATAATAATCTGGCAATGCAATGTAAACTAATTAATAAAAAAATTATATGATGTCATAAATTCCAAAATTAATATCAAAAAACGTTTCACCGAGATACTTATATCATCGATTATCATATCTTTGGCAAGAAGATCGTTAAGACTTTTTTTTGTAATGCCGCCACCTAATTGGTTGGTGTACACGATTTCATCGCTAATTGTTTAAGTATAAAAGATATTAGACATCTTGAAAGATAAAATAGAATACAAATAGAAAAAAAATAAATAAAACTTTGTAACTTACGTGTTGATGCTTTCACTCAAAAAGTTATTGATCAAAATTGGTCTTCTTTGATTCTTATATCGGGACAGCCTGTCTTATAAGAATCATTTATGAACTTGGAGACCTTACGCACACTGGGTTGTTTTTTAACCCTCTTAATAAGCGAAGATAATCCAAGAAATTCTACATTTGGCTCATCGTCCTTAGGCGCAAGGGCAATGATTTTTTGCTCAAAGGGCATAGGGGTTAAAAATTTTCAGGGATGCTATTGTCTGTGGAGTGAGATGCCACTGCTTTGTGCCATTGGTACAATTGCTCCCTTGAACTGTAATCCAAGATGATAAATAAATTAATTTAAAACTAATAATAATAAATTAATTATTAAAATATTTATGGTTGAATGGATTATCTTACTATGTCTTGGGGCTACAAGTTGGTAACCTGAACAGATTGTACCTTCAATTGGCTATTGTACTACTTCAACAATCGAAGCAATTTATTGGGATATGCTGAGGCTCTTATTGAGGTATGCTCGAGGAACCACACCTGCACATAATAACTTTGTGATATTAAAAATAAAAGATTTACTAAAAAGATAATTATGACACTCTTTCTACATATCAATAATCCTTACCACCAGCACTGCTAAGCATTCGAACAGGATTGGTTGCCTCCTAACCTTGTCCCCTCTCTTCGACTTGACTGGCTCCTCAAATTACAAGCAAGAAGCGACCTCTGGGAGACCTAGAATGATCAACTCTTGATTGCGGAAGCCTAGTTAATGCTATCCAGTTGAGTTAAATTATCCAAGTACTGGATGAGATATCATGGACATGTCTGATTAGACTTTGGAGCCAAAAATATTGCAAACATGTAGGTGATCCAAAGTCTAACAGTGTCCTTGACATCCTCCCATCTTGGATGATTGGAGTCTATTTATTAACTCCCCCAGTCCCTTTTGGAGAAGATCTAACACCCGGCCAAATCGACTGAAAACTTTCCTTTATATAATTGGCACGACGTGTCGATCTTCTTTCCATGAGCTAGAAGGCTAAAAATCAATGCGACTTCATCGGTACTGAATGTGACCGCCTTGCCATAGAAAATAAAGTCATCACCTCCATTGTGACATCTTATTATATCTGCTAGCAGTCGCCCATCGACTGAGAATAGATGCTTGTCGATGAAGGCAACAAATGAGGTCCTTCGGATTATCTCTATATGGAGTGTCTTAAACCCCATCTTCACACCTTCTGAACATAAACTGCTGGCTTGCAACAGTTCTTAAACAACTGTGAAGCTTTTACTATAGGGACTAGAATAATTCCCAAGTCACTTGAAACAAACGAAAAAAATAAATTTGTCAGATTAAGAAAAAAAAATTTTGCAGGGTGCCATAATATCTGAACTACAGAGTCATGGAACTGTTTTGGGCTTAAATATGTGCAGGGTGTCATAATATTGAGAAAGGGTGTCATAATATCTGAATAAAGGAACACGAAACCTTTGCTGCCATCAACACCTTTCTTCTTGCTGTGCTTCTGTGTTGGTGGTCTTTGTCGACACACGAAACCACTCTTTTCCATGGAGGAAAAAGAAAAAACAATGGAGGAAATCTGGGATACTAGCAGCCACTCGAGCACCAAAGAGAAGAGAAAAATGTTGGTAAGAACAAAGGATGAAACTCTAGGGTTTAGAGGTTCCCATATACTGCCTTCAAAAAGATAAAACAACACCGATGCACCTTCTGTGTGAAAAGACAATCATATCATGAACCCACGCTTTCAAACTGGGTGGCATAGGTGTCTAACTGGGGTGTCATCATTTTAGAACTAGGGTGAGGTAAAATTTTTTAGCCTATTTCGGATATTTTACATTGATCTCCTAATTTTATACCTAAGGTGCCATAAGTTTAAAGCTAGGGTGTCATAGCATTTTTTTCGGCTAACATATTATGACATATTATGGCACACTAGCTTTAAAATGATGAGACCCAAACAAAAACTATTAAGGTATAAAATTATGACACCTTAGAAAAGCTATTACGATACTCTAGTTCTCAAATTACGACACGCTAGCTTTAAAATGACCACACTGAGCGGAAACTATTAAAGGAGGAACTTACAATACCTTAGAAAAACTGTTACAACATCCCAGTTCTCACCTTATGATACCCTAGATTTAAAATGACCATACTCGAGCAAAAACTGTTAAAGAAGGAACTTACGACATCCCAGAAAAACTCTTATGACTCTCGAGCAAAGACCGTTAGGCAGAAAACTACGACATCCTAGAAAAGCTATTATGACACCCCAATTCTCACCTTACGACACCCTAACTTTAAAAAGATGACATCCGAGTGGAGACTGTTAAGGAAGAAACCTCTAAATTATCACTTTAAAAAGACAACACCCAAAATTTCTTTCATCGACCATTTCATCACCTCTGAATTATCGTAGTATATATGGGATGGTCGTCGAGAACACTATGTCATTTCTTCGCATCGAGATTATACCTGGGACTACATTTCAATGAATTTAGGTGCATTAACACCTTTCTTCCATGTCGACCACAACTAGGTGCCAGTGCGAATTTTGTGAGTTAATGATGGAGAAAAGAAACCAAAACTGAGACTTTTCTTTATCGCTAACTCTATTAAAGATCATACTCCCGAATGTTTCTAGCGAGTTCATGATCAGGTGATAAAGACATATACCAGCTGTCATAACAGGTGCAATGATGCACTTATGATATCGTTCCGGATGCTTTGCACAGGTCTTCATCAAAAACTCCTATTCGACATCAATAAACTGGCAATGCAATGTAAACCATTAATAAAGAAATTACATGATGTCATACAATTCTAAAATCATATCAAAAAATGTTTCACTGAGATATTTACATCGTCGATTATCATTTCTTGGCAAGGAGATCGTTAAGAATTGTTCATGTAATGCCATCACTGATGGGGACATCAGCAAGAAGAAAAGGTTGCAGACTGACACTCTTTGGTTTTGTAGTTAATCCACTTTCTGCAGGTTCCACTTACTCGAGCCAAGAGTTTCAATTTCTCAAGTGGCAACTCAGCTGCAAAATTTCAACTTCTGCCAAGTCTCAAAGTATCGACACTTCCTGCCTTGAGTCAATACTGCTATCAAGACATCAAGTCTTCTCTTTGAAGTCAAATCTTGGAGGACACATGGAGGTATCTGATGATGACACATGGCAACTTAGAAGTCAAATCTTGGAGGACACATGGAGGTATCTGATGATGACACATGGCAAACTAAGAGGTGCCACATGAAGCTTGTGCAACAAATTTGTTAGGGATTGATTGTAATTAGTTAGCTATATCATAACTAATCCTTAGATTGTTATGATCTTTTAGTTTTTTGGGCTGAAATTTCTGGAAGTCCTTTGGCCTATAAATAGGCCAAGCTTTCCCTCTTGTAGATATGAAGTTTGAGAAATAAAATCAAGTTTATTTGATTTCTTTTGCCAAGTGCCTTGTTCATCTTTGAGTATGAAGAGGGTGAGATGCTCTTAGTTTGAGTTGAGGCTCGTGTTTCCCTAGTCTTAGATCTAGGTCACTCCTTAAGGGAGAGGGTGAGAGGCCCAATTTTCTACTCTAAACCATTCTACCAAGGTTCCATAATAGTTTCAGGAAGAAGGACAAGTGCTACCCAAGTCTCAACAAAATTTTTCAAATCCTTCCTTTCCTTGTTCGATTTTTTTTTATTTCCTTCGATTCCTTTGCCTCCACGGTCTTACTTCTGATCACTTGCAGGTTCTCTTGAGGATGTTAGAGTTGAGGATGATGGCTCCACGTCAAGGATCAAGTGCCAAGGCGAGTTCTTAAGTAAGGAGTGTAGATCTTGTCAACCAACCCTCAATTCTTTGAGTGTTGAGTGCATCCCTTCCACTTTAAGATCTTACTTTATTGTTGAAAAAAAAAAAACCTCTTGGTCCTTTAGATCTGAAGTTTTAAAGGTGGCTTAACTTAGTTTGAAGGTTTCCATACCTTTAGATCCTAATCTTTTTATTTCTTTGAAAGAAGCTTGCACAAGGGTGTTTAGATTTTTGCTTCCGGTTTGATGTTCTTCATTTCTCCATGCATGAATTCAGCCATAGCTTGGGCTCAAATGTTCATTAAGGGTGGTAATCACTTAGAACACATCACCATCCCCTCATTCCACCAATTTTTTTTTCGTGCCCCATCAGCTTTGGTATCAGAGCTTTGGTCTCTAAGTTAAGCTTGTAAGTTGCTGGAATTTCTGTTCTAGTTTTAGTCCGAGATTTCCATGAATTTTTTTATAATTTTTTAAGGGTTAAAAAATAAATAAAATTCATTTTCTGTACTTTAGGACTTTAGGTTCGAAATCTAAAATTAAAAAAAATATATTTAGAGTTTTGGAATAAAAAAATTTTTAGTTCTTAGGTTGTTTTCTGGAAGACTATTTTGGTTCCCTCCATTAAATTTGATTTTAAAAAAAATAATTTTTTAATTTGAGATCTGAGATTTAGACTTCAAATTCTGTTATTTTTCACTTAAAGTTTGAATTTAGAGGGGTTTTTAAATTTAAAATTAAATTTTGAAATAGGTAGTAGAGAGTTTGTTAAGCTGCTAGAATCTTCTAGCAACTACTATCATAACAACTTCCTCAACCAATTTTTTTTAAAAAAAATTGAATTCAAATTTCAAAATCTAGGATTTTCACTCTGAGATCTAACTAATTCAATTTTCATTTTAAATTTTTAAAAATTTAAAACTTTAAATTTCAAATTTTCAAAACCGGGTTAGTTGAAGGTTAGTTAGAAGCTGCAAATTTTATTTAACCACTTTTACCTCCAAGAATAAATTTTAATCTAAATTTTAAAATTTTAAAAAAAAATTAGCTTCTGAAATCTAGACTTCAAGATTTGAATTTCTAAATTTAAGTTTGCATTTGCTAAATTTTAAAATTGATTAAATTTCACTTAATTGTACTAAGTCTAGTCGATTGTGCTAGTTAATTGCTGAAATTGTGTGCATCCATATATACATAAACCATCTTAAGGGCATTCAATATAACATAAGGGGAGGAGTTAATAACCTTTCCTTAGCCCACAACAACCATCCTCATTATGCATTGACCTAAGCCTTAATTAAAATCAAGTATGCACCTAAATTAAGGACACCAACAAGTCGGGTTCAAGTGCAAGAGGAGACAAAGCACTATTTGAGTTTGTAATTATTCTTAGAAACTGGTGTCTAAGACTAGAGGTCTAATGCAAATGCCTTAAGTGGACTTGCGGTTCTTTAATTGGGTCCTTGCTAAAGCAAGGGGGGCCTCCCGCATTCCCACCTCTTACCTGGCCAGTGACAAAGGTAATTGCATCCTTAACTAGTACCTAGTCAAGTCTTGTATTTTGAACTTCTAGGTTTAGGAGCCTAGAAGCTAGGTTTGTACTTCTTGTTTTATAGGTCAAAAGTTCTATCTTTCTTGGTTTGTACCTATGGATCCTAATCTTGAACTCTTTATGAGGACCCTGACTGAAAAGTTAGACACTGTAACTGAGCAATTAGGGCAAATCAACAAAGAATTAGGTCAAGTAAAAGATAGAGTTGAGACCCTTGAAGAGCCTCAAAGGATCCCCATCGAACCTGAATCATCTAGGTCAATTCCTCGAGGTCCAAGAGCCAATATCATGTGCACATCCCTGAATACAATCCAAGGAGACTTGATCCTGATTTCATGGAAGAAGCCCGTCGAGTCCATCGGCCTGACTTTACTCCTGATCGTATCCCTAGGCGACCTCACCAGGATTACTTAGATCAAGATGAAAGAGCCATGAAGAACATTCGATTAGAGGCTCCTATCTTTGATGGAAGCCTAGACCCTAAAGCTTATGTTGATTGGGAGGGAGAAATGGATCAATATTTTGAATGGTATGAGATGACCGAGGAGAGAAAGTATAAGTTTGCCAAACTGAGGTTAGTCCGCCAGGCTAGGTTATACTGGGAGAATATCGGCGAATGCTTAGGCAAAGAGGAGACATGCCCATAACCACTTGGAGAGCTATGAAAATCAAGCTTAGGGAAAAGTATGTCCCTATGTCCTATCACCAAAGACTATTAGATCAGTGGCAAAGATTATACCAGGGCAATAAGACTGTGTCTGAATATATTACCAAGTTTGATGAGTTTGCGATGATGTGTAACATTGATGAATCAGAAGCTGTAACATTGTCTAGGTTTAGAGCCAGTTTGCGTGAAGAAATTCAAAAGGAATTATTTCTAAGAGAAATCACTGACCTAGACCAAGCCTATCAAATAGCCAGAGATTGTGAAAGGTTTCAAAGGGGACCGATAGTCAGAAGACCCGAACTAAGTAAGATTAGCACCCCTACTCAGAAACCAGGGTTCAACCAAATGCGACCAAATCACCCCACTCCTACTATCCCATTCGGTCAAACGAGTGACAAGGGTAAGGCCCCTGTAGTTCAAAAGAGTAACAACCCGAATGTCCATTGTTTTAAATGTAACAGGAAGGGACACTATGCCAACCAATGCCCTGCCCGTTCTCTACACATAGGAGAACTAGCTGAAGAGGACCCTGAAGATACTAAAGAGTTTGAAAAAGAGGTATATGAGGCTGAATCCAATCTGATCAATGAATATGATGAAGAGGAAGAAGAGATTGATTATGATGAGACTTTGGGTGTTGTTAGAATTTTGACCCAAACAAAGGAAAAGGAGGATTGGAGAAGAACTAATATACTCCAAACATTTGTTAAGATAGGGGAGAAGGTTTATAAAATCATTATAGACAATGGGAGTTGTGTGAATGCTATTTCCACTAAAGCCATTAAGAATTTAATTTTGACCCCTGTTCCCCATCCAATCCATACAAAGTTTCTTGGATAGATTCAACATCCATTCCCATTAAATCCAGATGTCAAGTTCCCATTCAAATCCAATCCTATCATGAACAAGTCTGGTGCGATGTACTACCCATGGGAGTAAGTAGCATCATTTTGGGTAGCCTTGGTTGTATGATCATGATGCAACTTTATATGGTCAATCCAATTCTTGTGCTTTCAACCATCTAGGGAAAAAGCTTATCATTAACTCGACCCCACCTAAGGACAATAACAAGAAAGGGTCTAGTGATTTGAAAGAGAAGAAACAAGATCTGAATTTGATCAGTGTCAAGGAAATAGAGAAAGAAATCAATGAAGGATCACCTATGTGGATTTTGGCACTTAAAGAAAGTCGGAATGAAGATCCTAAGGAACCACCTCAAGAAGTCACAAAGATCTTAGAAGACTTTAAGGATGTATTCCAGAAGATTTACCCAATCACCTGCCCCCACTTAGGGATATTTAACATACAATTGATCTAGTCCCAGGAGCCACCTTGCCTAACCTACCTCACTATAGAATGAATCCTACTGAGCACGCTGAGCTACAAAGACAAGTTGGAGATCTCCTCCAGAAAAAGTTTATTAGGAGAGTTTAAGTCCTTGTGCAGTACCTACCCTACTGACCCCGAAGAAGGATGGCACTTGGAGAATATGCATCGATAGTCATGCCATCAATAAAATTATGGTCAAGTATCGATTTCCTATCCCTCGCCTTGATGATATGCTTGACATGATGACCGGAGCCACTATATTTTCCAAGATTGATCTTAAGAGTGGTTATCACCAGGTTAGGATCAAACCTGGAGATGAGTGGAAAACTGCATTCAAAACTAAGGATGGTCTTTATGAGTGGTTGGTTATGCCCTTTGGTCTATCAAATGCCCCTAGTACATTTATGAGGATCATGACTCAAGTTTTAAGACCTTTTATGGAAAATTTGTTGTAGTATATTTTGATGACATCCTCATCTATAGTAAGACTAGGGAAGACCATTTAGATCATCTTAGACAAGTCTGTTACACCCTTAGAAAGGAAAATCTATATGCCAATCTGAAGAAGTGCGAATTCATGACTAACAGAGTAACCTTTCTAGGGTTCATTGTTACTACTAATGGTGTTTCTGCTGATCCCGAGAAAATTAAGTCCATAGTCGAGTGGCCCGAACCCAAGAACATACATGACGTCCGTAGCTTCCACGGTCTTGCCACCTTCTATAGGAGATTCATCCAAGGGTTTAGCACCATTGTTGCTCCAATCACGGATTGTCTTAAGAAAGGAAATTTTGAATGGACCAAACAAGCCAATAAAGCCTTCCTTGAGATTAAAGGAAGAATGACACAAGCACCAATCTTAAGGTTGCCTGACTTCTCTAAAGTTTTTGAGGTTGCTTGTGATGCCTTTGGGATTGGAATTGGTGGAGTTTTAAGTCAAGAGAACCATCCGGTAGCTTTTTTTAGCGAGAAACTAAATGGTGCAAAGTTGAGATATTCCACCTATGACAAGGAGTTATATGCGGTAGTTCAGGCTTTGAAATATTGGAGACATTACTTGTTACCCAGGAGTTTGTTCTATTTTTCGATCATGAAGCCCTCCGATTCCTTAGCTCCCAAAAGAAGTTAAACCCTAGGCATGGAAAATGGGTAGAGTACATCCAAGCTTACACCTTTGTTCTAAAACACCGTGCTGGTTCTGACAATAAGGTTGCTGATGCTTTAAGTCGACGTTCTATGCTCTTGACGTCCGTAAGTACTGAAGTCACAGGATTTGATAAGTTGAAGGAAGAGTATAAAAGTTGCCCTGACTTTAGTGAGATTTTTGAATCTGTCAGTCTAAGGCCTTCTAGAGAATACAAAGACTTTACTCTTCATGATGGGTTCCTTTTTAAAGGAGATAAGTTGTGTATTCCCCGAACCTCAATTAGGGAATTCTTGATTTGGGAAATCCATGCCGGAGGTTTAGCGGGCCATTTCGAAGGAATAAAACTATTCTAGCTTTGGAGGAACAATTCTTTTGGCCCAGCTTAAAACGAAATGTTGCCCAAGTCGTAGCCCAGTGTAGGACATGTGCTGTTGCTAAAATGCAAAAACAAAACACTGGACTATACACCCCTTTACCCATCCCTGATCGACTTGGCAAGACATCAGTATGGACTTTGTGTTGGGACTACCAAAGACCTTAAGGAGACACGATTCCATCTTTGTGGTAGTCGATAGATTTTCTAAAATGGCACATTTTCTGCCTTGTTCCCAGACCTTCGATGCATCAAAAGTGGCCAAGTTATTTCTAATGAAGTGGTTAGATTACACGGGTTACCTAAAACATCGTGTCTGATAGGGATGTTAAGTTCACCAGTTACTTTTGGAAAACCCTATGGCACCTGCTAGGAACCAAGTTAAACTTTTCTACCACTTATCACCCCCAAACTGATGGTCAAACAGAAGTTGTAAATAGAAGTATTGGAAATATGTTGAGATGTTTAGTAGGAAAACATACTGAAATTGGGACCTTTTACTGCCACGTATAGAGTTTGCCTATAATAGTTCAGTTAACAGATCCACTGGAAAAAGTCCTTTTGAGATTATTCATGGGTACAAACCAAGAAAGCCAATAGACCTCATTCCATTGCCCATGCATGTACGAACATCAGAGTCTGCTGAGTCATATGCACAACACATTAGGGATTTACACAAAGAAATTAGCGAGAAAATCCATATAAGCAATGAGAGTTACAAGCATATGGCTAATTCCCATAGAAGAGCAAAAGAATTTCATGTAGGAGACTTTGTCATGATAAGGCTCAGACCTGAATAGTTTCCAAAGGGAACTATGAAGAAACTACACGCCCGTGGTGCAGGTCCTTTCAAAATAATAAAAAGAATTGGACCTAATGCTTATATACTGAACCTACCTTCTGACTTTGGTATTAGTTCCACCTTTAATATTTCAGATCTGGTAGAATACAAGGAACCAACAATGAATCCCAGTGAGTTTTTAGGACCTGATCCATCCTTTGAGAGTGAACCAATCCCAGAGTGTCCACCAGCCACAAAGCGAGAAAAAATTGAATGGATATTAGATGACAAGATTGTCACTACCCGAAATAAAGACTATCAACGCTACTTGGTCCATTGGCAAGGTAGACCTGATTCTGAAGACTCATGGATCACTCAAGAAGAACTGCAAAGGATCGATCCAGATCTGCTTGAATATTACCAAAGCCAAAATGATCCATACTCATCAGGGCCGAGTTTTTTTCACCCGAGAAGAATTGATGGGACATCAGCAAGAAGAAAAGGTTGCAGACTGACACTGTTTGGTTTTGTAGTTAATCCACTTTCCGCAGGTTCCACTTACTCGAGCCAAGAGTTTCAATTTCTCAAGTGGCAACTCATGCTACAAAATTTTAACTTCTGCCAAGTCTCAAAGTATCGACACTTCCTGCCTTGAGTCAACACTGCTATCAAGACATCAAGTCTTCTCTTTGGAAGTCAAATCTTGGAGGACACATGGAGGTATCTGATGATGACACATGGCAACTTAGAAGTCAAATCTTGGAGGACACATGGAGGTATCTGATGATGACACATGGCAAACTAAGGAGGTGCCACATGGAAGCTTGCAACCAAATTTGTTAGGGATTGATTGTAATTAGTTAGCTATATCATAACTAATCCTTAGATTGTTATGATCTTTTAGTTTTTGGGCTGAAATTTCTGGAAGTCCTTTGGCCTATAAATAGGCCAAGCTTTCCCTCTTGTAGATATGAAGTTTGAGAAATAAAATCAAGTTTATTTGATTTCTTTTGCCAAGTGCCTTGTTCATCTTTGAGTATGAAGAGGGTGAGATGCTCTTAGTTTGAGTTGAGGCTCGTGTTTTCCTAGTCTTAGATCTAGGTCACTCCTTGAGGGAGAGGGTGAGAGGCCCAATTTGCTACTCTAAACCATTCTACCAAGGTTCCATAATAGTTTCAGGAAGAAGGACAAGTGCTACCCAAGTCTCAGCAAAATTTTTCAAATCCTTCCTTTCCTTGTTCGATTTTTTTATTTCCTTCAATTCCTTTGCCTCCACGGTCTTACTTTTGATCACTTGCAGGTTCTCTTGAGGATGTTAGAGTTGAGGATGATGGCTCCACATCAGGATCAAGTGCCAAGGTGAGTTCTTAAGTAAGGAGTGTAGATCTTGTCAACCAACCCTCAATTCTTTGAGTGTTGAGTGCATTCCTTCCACTTTAAGATCTTACTTCATTGTTGGAAAAAAAAAAACCTCTTGGTCCTTTAGATCTGAAGTTTTAAAGGTGGCTTAACTTAGTTTGAAGGTTTCCATACCTTTAGATCCTAATCTTTTTATTTCTTTGAAAGAAGCTTGCACAAGGGTGTTTAGATTTCTGCTTCTGGTTTGATGTTCTTCATTTCTCCCATGCATGAATTCAGCCATAGCTTGGGCTCAAATGTTCATTAAGGGTGGTAATCACTTAGAACACATCACCATCCCCTCATTCCACTAATTTTTTTTTTCGTGCCCCATCAGTCACCTAATTGGTTAATGTACATGATCTCATCGCTAAAATGTTTAAGCATAAAAGATATCAGACATATGAAAGATAAAATAGAATATGGAATAGAAAAAAATAAAATAAAATAAAACTTTGTTACTTATGTGCTGATGCTTTTGCTCAAAAAGTTATTGATCAAAATTTGATCTTCTTCGATTCTTATATCAGCCTTTATTGTGCCCACTATCTTCGATGATTTTATGGGACGATCTGTCTCATAAGAATCCCTTCTGAACTTGGAGGCCTTATGCATCCTGGACTATTTTTAACCCTCTTAATAATCGAAGGCAATGATGCAGCTAGGGTGTCCCCCTCATCGGCCTTAGGCATAGGGGTGACAATTTTATTATTATAGTGCGCAGGGATGACGATTATTTCCTTGATCTTGGGCTCCTCTTGGCCCTCTATAGAATGCCCCTCCTTCCTCTTCTCCTCCTCTTTATTTTCTAATATCAGCTCCTCTTGGGCCTCCAAGGAATGCCCTCCTCCCTTTTCTCCTTCTCTTTATTTGCATTCCTAGGCTCCACTTGATATTCCAAGGAATGCCCCTCCTCCCTCTTCTCCTCCTCTTTATTTGTATTTTCAGGCTGTGCTTGACACTCCAAGGAATGCTCCTCCTCCCTCTTCTCCTTCCTCTTCTCCTTCTCTTTTTTTACATTCCTAGGCTCCTCTTGGCCCTCTGAGGAATGCCCCTCCTCCCTTTTCTCCTCTTTTTCTGCATTTCTGGGTCATCTTGGCCCTCCAAGGAATGCCCCTCCTCCCTCTTCTCCTTCCTTTTCTCCTTCTCTTTATTTGCATTGCTCTCCTTTCTAAGCAATGAATTGAGAAGGTCTTCAGCTTTGGTAAGCCTGTGTGTAACATCTTCGAGTTGATTCTTCACACCCCAATTTAATTCTTAACTCGGTACAGCTTGCATAGCTTTCTATTTATTCAAGGGTCGCTACTGTCTGTGGAGTGAGAAGTCATTGCTCTTGTGCCATTGGTACAGTAGCTCCCTCAACTACAAGCTAAGATGATAAACAAATTAATTAAAACTAATAATAATAAATTAGTTGTTCAAATATTTATGGTACAATGGATTATCTTACCAAATCGTGAGGCTGCATGTTGGCATCTGAACAGACTACACCTTCAATTGGCTATCATACCACTTCAATAGCCAAGGTAGTTTATTGGGATATGCTGGGGCTCGTATTGAGGTATGCTCGAGGAACCATGCCTGCACATAATAACTTTATGATATGAAACAATGAAAGATTTAGAAAAAAATATAATTATGATACACTTTTTGCATATCAAGGATTCCTTACCACCAGCACTAGTGAGCATTCGAACAGGATAGGCTGCCTCCTAACCTTGTCCCCTCTCTCGACTGGACTGGCTCCTCAGATCGCTAGCAAGCAACAACCTCTGGGAGACCCAGAATGATCAACTCCTTGATTGCAGAAGCCCAGTCGATGCTATCTAGTTTAGTTAAATCATCCAGGTATTGGATGAGATATCATGGACATGTCTGATTAGACTTTGAAGCCAAATCATTACAAATATGTAGGCGATCTAAAGTCTAACAGTGTCCTCGACATACTCCTGTATCTTGGATGATTGCAGTCCATTTATTAACTCCTTTAGCCCCTTTTGGCAAAGATCTAACGACCGACCAAATCATCTGAATAACCTTCCTTTATACAATTGGCACGACATATCGATCTTTTTTTCATGAGTTGAAAGACCCAAAATTAGTGCAACTTTGTCGGTACTGAATGTGACCGCCTTGCCATAGAAAATAAAGTCGTCACCTCCATTATGACATCTTATTATATCTGCTAGCAGTCGCCCATCGACTAAGAATGGCTGCATGTCAATGAAGGCACCAAATGGGGTCCTTCAAATTATTTCTATATGGAGTGTATTAAACTCCATCTTCTACACCTTCTGAACGTAAACTGCCAGCTTGCAACAGTTCTTAAACAACTATGAAGCCTTCACTGCAGGGACTAAAATAATTTTCAAGTCACCTGAAAGTCACCTGAAACAAATGAAAAAAATAAATTTGTTAGATTAAGAAAAAAAAATTATGGAGGTGCCATAATATCTTAATAAGGGAGTTATGTCTAGGGTCTCATAATATTTTGAGAAATTGTGTCATAATATCTGAATCAAGGAGTCATTGTGTTGTTTACCTCTTTCTGGTTCTGTAGCTTCATATGAGACCACACTTAAAGAGCATCATCCTCATTTGAATAAGGAACCATTGCTTTGCTTTCTTCCACCATTTCCTTCTTGCAGTGCTTTCATATTCACAGTTTTTATCGAACCACGAAACCATATTCTCCATGGAGGGAAAACAAAAAAATAGTTCAAGAGATCTAGGATACCAATGGCTACTCGAGCACCAAAGAGAAGAGAAAGGCGTAGGTAAAAATAAAGGAAGCAACTCTAGGGTTTATAGTTATTTGTCCTGCCTTCAAAGAAAGATGAAACAGCACTGATGCGACTTCTATGTGACAAGACGACGGAAGTGGCGCGATCATATCATGAATCTGCAAACATACCCTCTCGCATCCCATACCGTCATGCCACGTGAAGCACACATTTTCAAATGGATGGCATAGCTATCTAAACAAGGTGCCATCAGTTTACAACTAGGATGGCATAATAATTTTTGCCTTTTTTGGATATATTGCAATGATGTCATAATTTTTTACCAAGGGCATCATAATAGTAAAGCTGAGGTATCGTAGCTATTTTTTTGACCGATTTTCTCCTAGTATGATGTAAGGGCACGGTGTTGTAAGTTTATATCTAGGGTGTCTTAGTAGAAATCTGGGGTGTTGTAACTACTTTTTCATTCAATTTTCTCTTGGGATGTCGTAAAGGCACTGGTGTTGTAAGTTTATAACTAGGGTATCTTAAAAGTAAATCTAGGGTATCGTAGCTCCTTTTTGGCTAATTTTCTTCTGAGATGTCATAAAGCATATCTGTTCAGCATGCATTTTAAGCATGGGTATCATAGGTTTTTAACTAGGGTATCTACTAGTAAAGCTGGGGTGTCATAGCATATATTTGGTCGATTTTCTCCTTGGGGTGTCATAGATGTGTAACTAGGGTATCTTAATATTTTAACTAGGGTGTTGTAACTGGTTTTCATCCGATTTTCTTCTGGAATATCGTAAGGCTTTTCTTCACTATGTGTTTTAAGCACGAATGTCATAGGTTTTTAACTAGGGTGTCTTACTGATAAAGCTAGGGTGTCGTAGTTTTTTTTCGATCAATTTTCTCCTTGGGATATCGTAGGTTTGTAGCTAGAGTATCTTAGTCATAAAGCTGGGGTGTTGTAGGTGTTATTTCGATCGTTTTTAGCATTGGTGTCGTAAGCTTATAACTAGGGTGTCTTAGTAGTAAATTTGGAGTGTGGTAGCTCTTTTTTTGATCAATTTCTCCTAGAATATTGTAAAGCATATCCGTTCAGTATGCGTTTTAAGCACAGGTGTCGTAGGTTTTTAACTAGGGTGTCTAACAGTAAAGCTGAGGTGTCATAATATATATTCAGCTGATTTTCTCCTTGGAGTGTCGTGGATTTGTAACTAGGGTGTCTTAAGATTTCAACTGGGGTATCGTAACTGGTTTCGGTTGATTTTTACCTAGGATGTCGTAAGGCTTTTCTCCAGTATGTGTTTTAAGCACGGGTGTTGTAAGTTTGTAGCTAGGGTGTCTAACAATAAAGTTGGGGTGTCGTAGCATATATTTGGCCGATTTCCTTCTTAGGGTGTCATAAATTTGTAATATGGTGTCTTAAGATTTCAACTAGGGTGTCATAACTGGTTTTTTGCCAATTTCCATCTGGGATATCGTAAGGCTTTTCTCCGACATGTGTTTTAAGCATGGATGTCATAAGTTTGTAACTAGGGTGTCTAACAGTAAAGCTGGGGTGTCGTAGCATATATTCGGCAAATTTTCTCCTTGGGTGTCGTAGAGTTGTAACTAGGGTATCTTAATATTTCAACTAGGGTGTCGTAACTGGTTTTCAGTCAATTTTCACTTGGGATGTTGTAAAGCTTTTCTTCAGCATGCGTTTTAAGCACGGGTGTCGTAAGTTTTTAACTAGGGTGTCTAACAGTAAAGCTGGAGTCTCGTAGCATATATTCAGCCGATTTCCTCCTTAAGGTGCCATAGATTTGCAACTGGGATGTCTTAACTGGGGTGCCTTAATATTTCAATTGGGGTGTCGTAACTTGTTTTCGATCGGAACAGAAGAAATGAAATCGCATGCCCTAGATGAAGAGCCGACTTGTCCTCTTTTAAGAAAACTTTTGGAGAACAAAAATGTCATTTGCCTTGGAGGGAAAAGGCATTTTCGCCTGTAAACCAATTTCAAAATAAGGATGAATGGCAATTAATGGACGTCATGGTCAAAACGTAACATCGTATCCCAGATATCCCATCTTGCAGCATCAGGCCACATGGGATCCACATGGATCAATAAGGAGGAGCGATGTAGCACACGTAGAATTTGCTGCACCGAAGGTGATGTATAAAGACTTTTCCTTCCACGGAGGAATAAGAGCAACACACCAAAGTCTAAAGAACCACTCCCGTAGACATCATTAGTTTCCATTACCACAGCGACAGACCTCATGGAAGCTGGAGTGAAGATCAAGAAGAGCAAAGTGAGCAACTTTCTAGACATTTCACTTAATAATGGGGTGCTCAAAATTCCAGCCATCAGTGTCCATCATTTCATGAACCTCATCTTACAAAACTTCATTGCCTTGGAGCAATTTTACCTGGAAGACGACATGCAGATCACCTGCTACTTGATGTTCATGGATTCCATCGTCAACACTGAAAGTGATGTTGCTGTACTTGGTCATGAGAAGATTGTTGAGTGCTTTCTTGGCACTGACGCGGACATTGCAAATGTCTTCAATGGGCTTTGCAAAGACCTTTGATTCCTAAACGACATTACCTCCAGAGATTGTTCATAGATGTGAAGGATTACTGCGATCGGAGTTGGCACAGATGGTGGGCAAGACTTATGCACGACTATTTTTGTAATCCATGGGCAATCATTTCTTTAATCGCAGCTGCTATTCTCCTCGTCCTCACCTTTCTTCAAGCGATCCTCTCCATTTTAAGCTATAAGCAGCAAATCAGCAGCACCAATCAGCAATAGGCTAGCTACACCAGGTTGGCAAAATAACATTTGAATAATATGATAGAATTCGTGAAAGCCGAATACGAATCCAATGCTCCAGAATCCTTATGTCAATAATATCAAAACATAATTTATAATTGAGAAAGTGCGGAATTCGTACCTTGTTCTGCCATTATTAAAAATGAAGAGTACTGTAACCGAATGCTCGGCTAATTTTGGTTGGAGACGGTGCTTCCGGTTTGTCAACACAATCACAGAAGATTTTTCCTTCTGATAAAGATGGGAGTTATCAGAAATGCTTAAATAGGAAAACTTATCCTTTCCTAGGGACCTTTCCGAAGAGACGTGACCTTTCCAATTTTTGAATAAGCATCTCTTTACTGAAAAATACCCATGACCTTTTGGAAGAGACGTTTCCTATAAATCGTGTTCAAACCAGGGACCATAACCATTTGACTTTATGTAATCATGTTTCTATTCAGCCCATCATAAAATTAGAGACATGTTACGGGTATCTACACATTGTGTTCCATATCAAAAAATTAATCCTTAATGTCCAATTAACTTTATTAGATCACCTATTATTGGACTAACATTATGATAATTAAATATACACATTTACATATGTTGGTCCACATGAGTATTTTCCAACAATCTCCCACTTGGACCTCACATATGTAACCAGATAAATGTGCACTACCTTATGAGTACTCAAAAAAAACTTTATTATCATAACTTAAGGATTTCAAACAATCTGGTCCATTGACTGCACTAGTGTAGGATCAAAGTAGCCTTCGCTCACATTGGTAGTAGCTGGACCATCAATGGTCACATACACTAATACAATCAAACGACATAGATCAAATATGGTTGTGTAGCATGAAAATTACATGTAATGTGATCTGAACATGCCTATTTTCAACTGATCCTTTTCTTTAGCGAGATCAAACTTTATTCCATATGAATCAAAGTAAATAAAATACTGAAATCTTTATTTCTGCAGAAACTGTCATATAAAATACAGACTCCCACTAAACTAAAATATCATTAAATAATACAACACCCATTTGATTAATATGCTTATGAAAGACCTTGGGTGTAAGTCCTTTAGTTAGTGGGTCGGCCAACATAAAATCTGTACCTATATGTTCTATACATATTTGTTTACTCTGAACTCTTTCTTTTACAATAAGAAATTTAATGTCTATGTGCTTTGACTTAGATGAACTTCTATTGTTGTTGGAATACATTACTGCTGAGTTATTGTCACAATATATCCTGAGTGGCCTTTCAATACTTTCAACTATACGCAGCCCCGTGACAAAGTTTTGCAGCCATATCCCATGGTTGGATGCCTCATAATAAGCTATAAACTCTGCTGCCATGGTTGAAGAGGCTATGAGTGTCTGCTTAGCACTTCTCCAGGAAATAGCCCCTCCATCCAACATATATATATAGCCTGAAGTGGATCGTTTGCTATCTTGGCATCCAGCAAAATCTGAGTCGGAATACCTGATGATCTCTAAACTATCCGACCTTCTATATGTGAGCATGTAGTTCTTTGTTTTCTGTAAGTAGCGCATAACCCTCTTGGCTGCTTTCCAATGATCCATTCCAGGGTTACTCATATATCTGCCTAACATCCCAACAATAAAAGCCAAATCGGGACGAGTGCAAACTTGAGCATACATCAAACTTTCTAATGCTGATGCATAGGGATATTTCTTCATTTCCTGAACTTCAAGGTCATTTTTAGGACACTGATTGAGACTAAACTTTTCTCCTTTAGCTACCGGGGTTTCCAAAGGTTTACTATTTTGCATGCCGAATCTTTTGAGAACTTTATCGATATAGTTCTTTTGTGATAACCCAAGGACACCTCGAGAATGATCTCGATGTATCTGTATACCTAACACAAAAGATGCTTCACCAAGATCTTTCATCTCAAATTTGTTTGACAGAAATCTCTTGGTTTCATGTAATAAGCCTATATCGTTACTCGCAAGTAAAATGTCATCGACATACAGTACTAAGAAAATAAATTTACTCCCATTGAACTTATGGTATATACAATCATCAACCACATTCATCTCAAAACCGAATGAGAGTACTACTTGGTGAAATTTGTAATACCATTGTCGGGATGCTTGCTTGAGCCCGTAGATGGATTTCTTAAGTTTGCAAACCATTTTCTTTGGATCACCAGACACAAAATTCTCTGGTTGCTTCATATAAATTATTTCATCAATTTCACCATTGAGAAACGTTGTCTTTACATCCATCTGATGCAACTCAAGGTTGAAATGTGCCACTAATGCCATGATGACCCTAAAAGAGTCTTTCGTTGAAACTGGAGAGAAAGTCTCTTTGAAATCAATACCTTCCCTTTGAGTAAAGCCCTTTGCAACAAGATGAGTTTTATACCTCTCTACATTGCCATTCGAATCCCTCTTGGTTTTAAATATCCATTTGCAACCAATGGGTTTCTTTCCGTCAGGCAATGAAACGAGATCCCAAACGTCATTGTCTTTCATGGACTTCATCTCATCTTTCATAGCATTGATCCATTCTTGAGAGTTAGAACTTTCCATAGCTTGTCGGAAGTTGATAGGATCATCTTCTGTCAAGTCAAAAATATCCTCATGTTCTTGGAGAAAGACTAAAATCATCCGAAATTGCCTTTCTCTTATCTCTCGTGGATCTCCTTAATGGCACTTGTTCTTGAGGCTGTTGAGTTTGTTCTTGAGATTGTTCATTAGGAACAATTTCTTCAATCTGATTGGGAAGATTTTCTGCATCATCTTGAAGTTCCAGAATTACTCTTTGATCAATGACAGGAATTATAACCTGATCCTGATCATTGTTATAAGTAATGTAGGAATCGGAATCGATTCTTCTTCAAAGATAATGTCTCTAACCTGATTTCTTCCCTCAAACTCTATATCCTCAAAGAACGTTGCTATTCCCGATTCGAAAATTGCTTTGGTAGTGGGATCATAAAACTTAAAACCCCTAGATCGTTCAGAGTAACCTATAAAGTAGCAGCTTATGGTTCTGGAACCCATTTTCTTTTCACTTGGCCTATAAGGCCTTGCTTCAGCTGGACATCCCCAAATATGCAAATGCTTTAAACTTGGTTTCTTACCCATCCAAAGCTCATAAGGGGTCTTAGTGGCTGCTTTAGTTGGTACTCTGTTGAGAATATAGGCTGCAGTCTTAAGTGCCTCTCCCCAAAGTGACTCTGGTAAGGTTGAATGACTTATCATACTCCTTACAATATCTTTAAGAGTCCGGTTTCGTCTCTCAGCAACACCATTCATGTTTGGAGAGCCTGGCATAGTGTATTGAGGGACTATACCGCATTCCTTTAGGTATTTGGCAAATGGTCCTGGACGTTGTTCACCTGATCCATCATATCTGCCATAGAATTCTCCACCACGATCAGATCTAATGGCTTTAATTTTCTTGTTAAGTTGATTTTCAACTTCAGCTTTAAAAGTTTTGAACATATCCAATGCACTGGACTTATTTTTAATGAGATACAAATAGCCAAATCTTGAGTAATCATCTATAAACGATATGAAATATGTTTGACCATTCCAAGTAATAGTAGGGAATGGTCCGCATATGTCTGTGTGGATGAGATCTAAGACATCCGAAGTTCTATTGGCTAGTAATCTTCTTTTGTTGGTTTGTTTCCCTTTAATGCAATTTACACAAATATTGAAGTCAGCCTTTCTATTCTCGTTTTAGAGATGTGACCTAATCGCTTGTGCCATAAGGAACCAGAATTTTCATTAACTAATTTACG
This sequence comes from Calamus simplicifolius, assembly GCA_900491605.1. Classification (NCBI taxonomy): domain Eukaryota; kingdom Viridiplantae; phylum Streptophyta; class Magnoliopsida; order Arecales; family Arecaceae; genus Calamus; species Calamus simplicifolius. The sequence goes on along the minus strand of UESW01004933.1, from coordinate 73,856 downwards.
TTTTGTACCTCTAAAAGAAACATGCAAAGTTTCATTAAATGGAGTAATAGTGTCAAGTATATAAAGGTTATCGTAGTAAGACAAGGAACCAGTACCAATAATAGTAGAATTTAAAGAAACACTAACTTTATTATTTCCAAAAGAACAAAAGTATCCATATTTGTCCAATGTAGAAATAGAAATTAAATTTCGTCTAAATGATGGTACAATAAATGTGTTTCTCAATTCTAAATAATGTCCTTTCTTAAGTAATAACCTAAAGGACCCTATAGCCTCCACCTCTACCGATTCTCCATTGCCCACATAGATAAATCTTTCAGCATCAATTGGCTTTCGGTAGTTCAGGCAACCCTACATAGAAACACTTATGTGAATAGTAGCACCAGAATCTAACCACCAAGTGTTTCTAGGTACAGAAGTTAAATTAATTTCAGAACAAACCATAGTAAGAAAAGTACCTTTCTTTATACGCCATGCGTTGTATTTGGTACAATCCTTCTTTATGTGTCCAGATTTCTTACAGAAGAAACAACCATCCTCAGATTTCTTCTGCTTCTTTTGTGAAGGACCTTCAGCAGCCTTTTTATCCTTCTTTCTTTTCTTGCTCTTAGAGGAAGTGGCCAAATGAGCACTCTCGATTTTCTCATGCTTCAATCTCTCCTCCTCTTGTACACAAAATGAAATGAGCTCATTAAGAGACCATTTCTCCTTTTGGCAGTTGTAACTGACCTTGAATTGACTGAAGTGTGCTGGAAGAGAAATTAGCACCAAATGAACGAGCAAGTCCTCTGAAAGCTCTAACTTTAGTACCTTAAGCTTAGAAGCAATGTGAGACAATTCCATAATGTACTCCCGAATGTTTCCTTTGCTTGTATACCTCATGGAAACTAAGCTTGCCAAAAGCGTGCTCATTTCCGCCTTATCATTTTTAGCAAAACGTTTTTCAATCTCATCAAGGAAACCTTTAGCTATATCAATATCGGCCATAGTGCCTCGAAAAGCTTCTGGAATGCCTCTTTTAATAATCATTAGACTCATGCGATTTGAACGCTCCCATTTCTCATATTCCCGCTTGATTTCAGCAGTACTAGTTTCCGTAAGAGAAGCAGGGCGTTCAGTTCTTAATGCAAGGTCCAAGTCCATACATCCAAGAACAATCATGACATTTTCTTTCCAATCCTTGAAGTTGGTTCCATTAAGCATAGGAATCGAATTAATGCTAGCATATATATTAGAAGCAGATAATGTAGCTGAACAAAGAACAAAACACAAAAAACAAAAAAAAAAAATTATACTCACATCATACCAAAATAAAACATTGAATTTAATTTAAATCCCATCACAAGAAATCTACACAACATTAATATCTAGTCTTTGGACACCAATATTAACTTGTAAGCGATAACTTAGTGTAGTAATCGAATACTAATAGTAAGTCCGGTCAAGCAATAGTCTTCCTTTGGGACCGACCTATTGCCCACATGGATAATCCCTATAACTATCACATATCATTACCACAGGTATGCATGCAATTTGGCCAAATTCCCACCTTCCTTTGGGACCGGTTAAGAAAATGCATAAATTACATACATACTACCTACTCAATTTTTTTTTTAAATAAATTAACCTACACATGAGAGCTCACTTTGGCGAGATGATGCTTCAGTCAATCTATTCTAAAAATTGATATACTTTAATTAAACTCAATGATTTTTTTTTTTTTTGAATTATTTTCTAAATGGCAGGAATTGACAGAAAGGGTAGGGTCATTAAAGGAAGAAAGAACGATGGCTGAAGGGTCGTCCTATCTTTCCACACTCCTGACACCCAGGGCTCCCTTTGAGAGCCTTTTGTAATTGTTTCATTACAATGTTATTCAAATGAAAACTTTCCTTCCCGAAATACCCCCAACCTGTATAAAAGATTCCCAAAGTGGACTCCTTGGTACTATGAGAACGTACTCCATGGGATTCTAATAAAAAGTAGCTGATTGATAAGCATAACACTTGCTCAGGCCTGGCCGTTTCGATTGCCTTTATTAAATGCATCTTGAAAGTTTTTATTTTTTTTTTTAAAACGCTCGGCAGCAAGATTTTAAGGCCGAGAATAAATATAGCAAGGAATTTAAACGGTATGTTGGCCGAGCCTGAAATATTTTTTTTTTTTTTGTCGTTTTCTTCTTGATAAGAACACTACGGGCAGTATCATTCCTCATTTATCCTTAACAAATTCAAATAGTATGAATCAATGATGTTTATCTTATCTAATTCCTCATTTATCCATAACAGATTCAAATAGTATGAATCAATGATGTTTATCTTATCCAATTCCTCATTTATCCATAACAGATTTAAATAATATGAATCAATGATGTTTATCTTATCCAATTATTGACTTAATGACACGCCGAATCATTCAAAGTATAACAAGAAAAAATAACAGGATGGATTCGACGATATATTCATCCATTTAGATAGGCATGAACAAGAAAATAAGAATGATTTTGATATTACAACATAAGGTGGCTCTGATACCACTTGATAGAATTCGTGAAAGCCGAATATGAATCCAATGCCCCAGAATCCTTATGTCAATAATATCAAAACATAATATATAATTGAGAAAGTATGAAATTCGTACCTTGTTCTGCCATTATTAAAAATGAAGAGTACTGTAACCGAATGCTCGGCTAATTTTGGTTGGAGACGGTGCTTCGGTTTGTCAACACAATTGCAGAAGATTTTTCTTTCTGATAAAGATGGGAGTTATCAGAAATGCTTAAATAGGAAAACTTATCCTTTCCTAGGGACCTTTCCGAAGAGACGTGACCTTTCCAATTTTTGAATAAGCGTCTCTTTACTGAAAAATACCCATGACCTTTTGGAAGAGACGTTTCCTATAAATCGTGTTCAAACCAGGGACCATAACCATTTGACTTTATGTAATCATGTTTCTATTCAGCCCATCATAAAATTAGAGACATGTTACGGGTATCTACACATTGTGTTCCATATCAAAAAATTAATCCTTAATGTCCAATTAACTTTATTAGATCATCTATTATTGGACTAACATTATGATAATTAAATATACATATTTACATATGTTGGTCCACATGAGTATTTTCCAACATAATATTGATACCAGTGGGTGGCACCTCTCGTGGAGCAGCTTGCTTGAATGAAGGATCCAAAGTTCAATTCCTGGTGATGGTATTTCCTCTATGTTCTTCTTAAAAGTAAAATGCAGTAACAACGATGGTGAGTTGTGTTGGAAATGTAGTGAGCATACAACAAACTCTAGTACCATTTTGTTGAAAAATATTTTAGTAGCGCTCTTTGATGCTCAAAGAAAAATGTTGGAGTGGAAGAAATATCTATATTATCATTTCATAAAGCTCTCTATACTACTTAAACTCAATACATTTATCCTATAGACATATCAAGGTGACTTTTGATCTTCCCTCATAAATACATCATAATATAACCTTTTAGTCTTCTCATATGACTTTTGGTTTTTCCACATGGCTCTTCAGTTTTCAATGTAACTCTTAGTTTTCTGCAACTATAATTAAGCCTTTAGAATTTATTATGACCTTTCGATTTCTTTAACATAATTAAGTTTACCTTTTTTTTTTCAATAGCCCCCTTTAAACTTAATTATTCTTTTTACGTCATACCTTCAATTACTGATTTGAACTGCAACCAAAAGGAAAATCTCTTATGGCAAATGCTCTTCTCATTGATTTATAAGGTGGATATCTCGTATCTACTTCAATCACTCTTTCTCCATCTTCTATGATAGCTCTTTTATTTATTGTCAGCTTCATCTCATTTAATTCTTTAATTACAGCTTCATATTTGTTCTTCAGTTCCTCATAGGCTTCATGAAAATCTTGGATCGATATCTTAAGATCTTTAATTTCTTAAAAATAAAAATCTTTTATAGTAATATTATAAGTATTTTTTAAATAGATAATTACTTGTAATGCTACAGTTTCTTCTGCTTTCTTCTTTGTAATAGTGACATGACCATCGATCATAAAACTTTCACTTGTATCTTCAAAAATGACTGTTGCCACAAAACATGGAGAATGATCTAGTCCAAACTTCTCACTTGTATACACTACAAGAAAATGTCAAAATAGTGATGAAAATTAGTGATAAAAATTTTCGTCACTAAATTATGACGGTCTATTAATAAAATAGTGATGAAAATTATAATTAGTGATGAATTAGTCTATCCATCACTAAATCATCACTAAATTAGTGACGGACTATCACATCCATCACTAATTAGTGACAGATGGGGCAATCCGTCACTAATTTAGTGACGAATTGCCATTCCGTCACTAAACCGTCACAAATTAGTGATGGAAAAGCAATCCATCACTAAATTAGTGACGAATTAGTGATGGATTTTACTTTCGTCACTAATACATCATAAATTAGTGATGGATGGGGCAATCCATCACTAAATTAGTGATGGATTAGTGACGGATTTTCCTTCCAGTGCTAATGTATAAGAGATTTCTTTTGTATTTTTAGTCTTCTCGATTTGTATTTTCAGCTAGGGTATCCCGACTCGTGAACCATTGTTGGAGGGTATAGTTTGAACCTCCTTACCGTGGAACGTCGCCGGAGCTTGAGCTAACGTCGCCGGTGAGGTAGGGAGGCCAAAATATTATCGCGCTCTTTTCCTCTGTTTAATTCTCAAAGCTCTGTTTCTTGACAATCTCTTCAATTCCGGCTGAAAGGGCGAGAGATTTTCTAATTAAAGAGTAGGGGAGGATCACCGGAGCTAGGCGAACCTTCGGGGAAGTTCAGATCATCTTCGGCGACCCCGACAAGGAGGAGGTAAAATTTTTCTTCCTCTATTTTTCTTTTTCAACTGAGGAATCAAAGGGATTTTGGGGAGGTTTGAGGGCTGCCTTTGTGAGAGAAGATCGCCGGAGGAAGGAGAGTGTTGTCCGGCCATGGGAGGCCACCGTCCATGGTGGTTGTAGCTGATTATTTATCAGACATAGATCTATGCTATATATATCAGACAGATCCCATGCAGGCAATAAACTATGAAAGTTGTTGGAGTTCATATCGATATACATATATTTCTGACCTCTTGAAGAAGGCGGTATCTTCCTTTCATGCTATTATATGACACATTCAATTCAATCATATATTCGAGATCCCAGAACCAAGTAGGGAAGTCATCTGAAATGTTATTTTTTGAAATTTGTAGCCATTCCAGATTTGACTGGGTTCGAAGCCAGGTGGGAAATTTTGGTCCCAAATGACAGGAGCGCATACCAATTGATCGGGCATTAAAAGCAGGAATCCAATCTGGACTTAGGTTCACTTCAAATGAGTTGTCAGATAAATCCAAGTTCCATAGTCTTGTAAGGTTGGCAAGTGAGCTTCAGTCAAATTGCTTATAAAGGAGTTTGAGGAGAGATCCAAATACTCTAGTGCTGATAACTGACCCAGACTTTTTGGGATGATCCCACTCAAGTTATTTTTACTCACATCCAAAAGTTTTCCGCCATCCACTCTATGCTCAATGCAACTGGACCAACTTTCTATAATATCAGAATCTCTCCGCTAATGCTATTGTTATCTATAGAAATCTCTTCACTGAGAGACCTTCTTCCAAGTAGATATGCAATAGTAGATAAAGCTTAAACCATTCTCTTAATCTTGGGGCTGTGAGTTGAATGCACTAATGTCTATGTCTTGCTGCTGTCAGGTGTTAGAAAGTTTGCTACCTATTTAAAAGACTGCAAGCTCACTTGATATTGAGAATGATATAAATGGAAGATATATTAACATGCAGTCTTAGGGCATATTTTAAGGACAAGTTGGTCTAAGCTTTCTGCTTTCATACTTCAGACTTGGTTTGTAAATTTTAGAAAAATGGATCTTATTATTATTAGAAAATGTTACTAGTTAAAAAGGAGGTTTATAAGAGAGAAGCTTTCCAGTTAGCATTGACTTCGTTTCTGCCAGTTGGTTAAAGACTGGATTTAACTAACATTTATGCATGTGTTTAGCAAGTTTAGAAGCATGGTGCTTGAGAGAGGATGCTAGAGCCAACTTATTGGTCACTAAGATGGTGTGTAACCTGTGTTCCGTTCTCAAACATGGATAGGACTTACTGTTTTAACCATGATTGATATAATTGTTTTGCAAAACTTTGATGCGACTTCCGATCGTTTATTTGAACAAGGTTCTTGTTTGATTAACATGCTCATATTTGATTACAGACTTGGCATGTGCTATCTGCTTCACTACTCTAAATTAAGTAAAGGAAACTTCTTGTTTCATCTCAAGCATTTAACATGGAACAGAGTACATAGCATGTCCTTACTTTGAAATTGATGCATCATCTGGAAATGCTGCCACACCATGTCGCATTTGATAAGAAAAGAATAATTTGAAATGCTTATTAGGATCTTGGCCAAATAGAATAAGATCCCAAGCAAAGAATAAATTCCACTATTGATCTGCCTGCAGCTTGGTTGTGGCAGTAAAGCTTGGCAGTAATATGGAGATAATTAGTGCCTGTGGAAATTGTTTTTTATATTTAACTAGTGGACAATTCTGAAAAAAAATTACTAGCGAAGATAGATTACAAATGAGCATTAGGAAATCATGTACTATTAGGTCTAATAAAATTTTGACTAACATCAATACAATATATTACTGAACATAACCTCTTAAGAATTTAGAAATCCAGCTCTCTAGTAAGAGTTTGAAAGCTATGGAATGTCAGCATCATACCAAAATAAGTCGTGCACAGTGTGAAGATGAAGAGCACCAACCAGTACTTCAGGAAAACTGAAACACTCTATGCAGCAATGCTTGCCATTCCATTTCCAATTCCCACTACTGCAAGTGTTGCAACGATGAAGTATGGAATTTCTCCAACAACCCATGACACTGGATAGAATATTGGTAGGTACATCTTTGATCTTCTCTCTTAGAAATAGACCAGCCTATCCGTGCCAATCTGGGGAATAACATTGTTTGCAGATATCACCCCAATAAGTATGATTTGCATGTATATGTATAATGACCGTGAGCTCACACCATATAAATCTTTGTACTCAATCTGAAAATAAAGAGAACCCATCAGAAACTCGATCATCATGCATCCAACAAGTCTACTATATGTGTACTGTACGTTCCTCCACAAGAATCTTTGCGCCCTTAGCAGTACCAGTCCTGCTTGCCTTGCATATAATGTTGGATATAGAGACCGAGTTATTTCCATTTCTTGTGCCTGCCTGACTTTATATAGCCCACAATCTTCTTGTTAGTGTTGTTGCAAGACGGTGGATAATATCTTAAAGCTTCACAAAGACGATATATACTTTGTTCCACTTATTGTGTTGGATAATGTATAGTTTTAGCTAAAGACTTGTTGCTGGGCATGAGACCGTAAAGTTCCATGCAGCAATAGCAATTGTTTTATTTGTGAATGCACTTGCTAAGAATTTTACAGCTATTAACAATTTTAGACCTCAATCTACTCTTTTCCTTCATATATTGCTCTCATCTTAACGTAAGTTTAGAATACTTTATTCAAGCCTTCACAATTGTGCATTTTCATCTATTTTTTATTAATGAAGATAGTATTACTTCTAAACTGGATGAATACTAGTTTTCTTAGAGAGTACTATTGTTTCACATGACATTATCCTTTATAGGTATATTCTTGGTGTTGAGTTGCTAATATTGTTCACTAATATATATTAGTAGGAACAACTCAAATGTTTGGTAGGAAGATGTATTACGTTATTATTGCATCCTCTCCTCAATATGACAATGCGTTTACTTAAATGTTAAGAGTCAATTTAGGTTTGTGACATGCTCTTTCAGTTTGAAGATGTATAGCATGGAGCTTTCTGAATTTCTATATTACAATGCCAAAGTCTATGTCAGCCCAATGACTTGTCAGCCACATATATATGGACTGCTGTTTGGTGCCATGAGTGCATGGCATTTGTCACACAAGTGCTAGTGGGTGGTGAATAATTTGTCCTCGCGAAGGCCTTCATGATGCTTATGGAGATGCACTTGATCTGAGATTTATGCCTACATTGTTCTGCATTTATTATGGCTCTCTGGCCTATCATTAACTTGTGATGCCATTGTTATTGCTTCCTGCCATGTAACTAGATTCTGCAAATTCCATGTCAATCATACCTGCAATCTAGTTTCAAATGGAAGATATGGGCATTTTCTTGATGTCATGGATTGAAGATGATGTTTTAGTGTGTACTCACGGTAGGAGATTGTGATACACCAAGTTATAATGCAGTTTGACCCGCCTCCATTTATTATTGGTTTTCTGGCCTCAGGTTGCCAGAGCTCTTGCTTTCTACCATCTAGCCAGATTATAGAGAAGAGAATTCCATGTCAATTCACCTTATATTCCATTGTGTTCTCAATCAGCAAGTGGAAGTAATATGTGGTCTGCTGACATTGAGTTGATGAGTGCTTACTGTTGTGGTTTCTATGCAGGTGATGGCATATGTGACACTGGCTGCAGTGGCAGCAGCTATGCAATCGGCAGTGCTCAAGGAGTTCGGGCAGTCGAGCTGTAATGGATGAAGATATGCAATCTCTATGGAAGTTCTGTTCCCAAGTTGGGGAGGGAATGACGAGTTCATTTGTGGTTAGCCTTGGCATGGTCGGCCTCTCCGGTCTCTCTGCCTTTAACCTCTTTCGCTTGTATGGAAGCAGCAAGGGAAATAGTAATAGAAGCTGATAGATTCAATTGCAGCCTTTATTTTGATGTGGTTAGCCTTTAGTGTGGGCTTTGTAAATGTTTATCATATGCATGTAATAAATGCAAGACATGTACTCTATATGCTACTTCTGTGACTAAAATTCCAGCGAAGAACTCACCTAGCTTGTTTGAATCTCCACCCTTCATGTGGCATGTATTTTTTATTCTTAAATTTAAATTTTATCTATAAATCTCATTAGAATGCATTAAATATATTATAATTTAAAAATAATTTTAAATTTATAAGAATAAAATTTGATAAAATTTTATTAGGTTAACGATGGATTAATGATGGATTTCTGATAGAAATAACAGTGACGAATTAGTGACAAAAATATTAGTGATTGATTAGTGATGGAACAATAACAAATGATTGATGGATTCTTTCATCACTAATTCATCACTATTAGTGACGGACTAGTGACGAAAGTTTTAGTGACTAAATTTTCGTCACTAATCCATCACTAAATTGTGATGGAATAGTGATAAAAATATTTGTGATGGAATAGTGATGAAATAATGCATGATGGATAGTCCGTCACTAATCCATCATAATTTAGTGATGAAAAATATGTTCCGTCACAATTTTTGACTGAATATTCCGTCACTATTATTTTGTGACGGTCCTCTTTCCGTCATAAATCCATCACTATTATTTTATGACGGACCTCTTTCCATCACTAAATTTTAGTGACGGCAAAAATGGTGATGATAAGATTTTCGTTACTAATCCGTCACTAAACCCAATTTGTGACGGAATAGTGATGAAAGTTTTTATCACTATTATACTATTTTCTTGTAGTGATACCTTGCAGGAGAAAAATTTAGTTTTTCAAGCATTTCTTTGAGCATTACCTGTATGGCGCAACCACAACTATTACCTTTTCATCCTCCATTTTACACAATTGGTATTGTTATCGAGGTCTCGTATCTATAACCTCTGAAGACTACTCTTGTCTTCTTTTCTTTTGCAAAGCCTTTTTATCTTAGACTTGTATACTTCTCAACGGATTCCTTTTGATCCAAAGACTTAACACCTTGATGGAGGATATATTTCATGGCTTCACGAGCAACTCCTTTACGAGCACCTTCTGCATTTGGAGCTTTTTCTAGCTCTGAAACTGCTCCTTGACACTCTGGCTCTGGCTTGCTTTAGGATCTATTAGGCTCTTGGCTTTCTTTCTTGCTTTAGGATTGACCAAGCTCTTTGGCTCTCTAGATTCTTTCTTTTATGGGATCTTCCAGGCTCTTTGGCTCTCTAGCTCTGATACCACTTGTTGGAAATATAGTGAGCATATAATAAACTCTAATACCACTTGTTAGAAAATATTTTGGTAGCGCTTTTTGATGCTCAAGGGAAAATGCTTGGAGTAGAAGAATATCTATATTATCATTCATAAAACTCTATACTAGTTAGACTCAATACATATTGTCATATATATATATATATATAAGTGACTTTTGATCTTCCCTCATAAATACATCATAATATAACCTTTTAGTCTTCCCATATGATATGACTCTTCAGTTTTCAATATGACTCTTAGTTTTCTACCACTATAATTAAGCCTTAGAATTTATTATAACCTTTTGGTTCTCAACACAATTAAGTTTGCTTTTTCCAACAAGTTGCATAACGACCAATATTCAATTTGCGTTGTTTTTTTTTAATAAATTGTAATAATTCTTGGCTAGCCAAGAATGTATAAGGTTTAAATGGTGATTGCTTTAGTGAAATGATAGTTTTATTATTAAAATTGAATTTTATTTTTATTTATTAGAATAATTAATCATTGATAAACCATAATGTTTTAAACAAGGATTTTGGCATAACATTAAATAAGCAGTGAAAGAAGATCACTATAATTTTTCTAAAACATATAAATTTTGAATTCTTTGAAAAATTATTATTCCAGTATTAAATAGTGTTTTTATATAATAAAAAATTGAAATGACATGATATCTACCTGCATAAAACTGTAGAATAATATAAAAATTATTAAATAAGACATCATATAACTCTAAAATATCATGCATAGAATAAATATTTAAATTCACATGTAGTATACCATGCCATGATGTTTAGGGAATGAATAAAAATGTTACCTATGATATTTTATAGTGAGAGAATAATTTAGAAAGAGTAGGAACTTGACTGATCATGACTTAAAATTTATCTTCCTTTGACAACATACCAGAAAAAAAAAGGATTAATATATAATGGTGTAATTTCAATGATATGAAGAGAAATAGGGGTAAAAAAATAAATATTATATATAATCATAACTAATTGAAGAGATACAGTGAAAAATCCCTTGTGCGCTATGGGCCACAATTTCAAATAGGTGATGTCTCTACAGCGATTAGAAGGAAAAGTCTTTATGCCCTACAGCGATTAGAAGGAAAAGTCTTTGTGCATCGGCCTCCGAAGGCTGATGCACAAAGCGTGCACCGGATGCGCGGATTGGCCGCACACCTATGCCACCACTCGTGCAGTATGCACATGGCCCATTGGGCTATGGCATGCGTAGTGGCATGGGCGCGCGGCCAATTCGTGCACCCGATGCATGCTTTGTGCACAGAAGGCCGGTGCACAAAGTCTTTTTTGCGATTGGAATATGTCATGGGCCCAAATGTAGCAATTTATTCTCAAATAGGATATACAAATACTAAAATATTGATGGTTTACTAACTTATCAGTTGAACCCTAAACACTTTAAGTTAAGAAAATCTTATAGAGTTCAAAGTATTTTTGAAAAGTTCAGAAATTTTAGATTTTGAGTTGAAAAATTAAAATTCTAATGTTAAAGATGAGTTTCATATAATGAAAGTATGGTTTATAGAAGTATAAACCATAGAGAAATAGTAGTTGTTAGCCCACTAATAGCTGTCTCAAATAAGGCCTAAGGCCTCTCAAGTGTCAAGCAAGGTGCATTAAAATTAATAGTGGAGAGCCAACGAGCAAATAAGATAAGTTTGGAGCAAAGAAATAAAGGGTTTGTTACAGGCTTGATGAAGACCAGGGAGGATTGTGCTTATTTTCACAAAGAATGTCATCTAGCTAAGCTCAAATGCATGGCTGCCTAATGACAAGTTAGGTGCATCTAAAGATCAACATAAGACTTAGAGTGCATAACTTAGGCATGGCGATACATGTGGCTAATGAAAAAAACTTGTATTTTACTTATGTCTAACTTTTATTCGTATTGAAGACAATGTATCTAACCCCATAGCTAGTGCCTAATAGGTGAGAGGGGGCAGGATGCCTAAATCTTACAATATAGAAAGGCATAGTTAAAAACAATCCAATCTTATAAAATACCTTAGGATAAATAGTTTGGTTTTTTTTTTTCTCTTTACCATTGGCCCTCAAATTTTATTATAAAAAAATTAAACAAAATATATAGAAGAGACAAAAGCTCAAATTTTGAGTCAAGTATGCAACTATAATAGTTGACATTTTCTTTGATAAATTAGCGTTGGAATTTTCTGTGTCCAGTGTGGCATCTTGCATATTCTCTTCATTTAAGTCTTAGTATTTTCATCGGGCAACAGGTTCAAGTTCAAATCCAAAGCAAAATCTAATTCAATCCACAAATATGATAAGCCTATCTATAATATCTCCTAGTCCAATTGAGCTATGAATCGGGTTACATGAAATCATTTGTAAGATCACATGATCTCACTCAAAAAATAATTATAGAAAGTATTACTTGGACTCTTTAATCCTATTTAAGTACCTAAAATCTTTTTAGTACACATATAATGAGAAACTAAAAACATGCAAGCATAGAATCTCATATATATATATATATATATATATATATATATATATATATAATATATATATATATATATATAATAATAATAATATTTATCATAACCTAAGACTTCATCTAAAAAAACTGCTAATAAAATCTTTCTAGCATATGAGCCAAAATGGTGGATGCCTTATCTCGTAACCGGGCTTATGTGGCCCATAACGCGCAAGGGATTTTTCACTGTATCTCTATATAAGAGATGTAATAGGTCAAGGCAGTTTGGATAAGGCTTATCCAAATTGGAATAGATCAGTGACAGAGATAAAAGCCTTATCCAAACCGGTTTGCTCAATTTAGGCTTGTGTGGCCTTATCCAAATACTAAGAGATTTCAGGAATCCATCATGGGCCCCTCGCATTGGAATAGTATATATACAAATAGGATATAATACAAATGCTAAGAGGGAAATGTCTTTGTGCAACGCCTTCGGTGCACGAAGGTGTGCACAGGACGCAGCCATTGGCCCCGTGTGCGCCCGCGCGGGCGTCCGGTGTGGCATCTTCGTGCACTGGAGCGGTGCATGAAGACTTTTCCATGCTAAGAGATTGGGATAGGTCATGGGCCCAAATGTAGCAATTTATTCTCAACTCTGTTTTCTGTGATTTATTTCAGCGAAATCTGTGCTATTAATCAATCAGGATGTTCGAAGAATGGCCTGACCACAGGAGAAAAAAAAAGGGTGCGGGCTCAAGTGCGAATCGAGGCACGAGAAAGGAGATTCCTTGAGTGCGCACGGTACACCCACCTTATTGTATACCTTGCTTAAATGATGGACGGGATTGGATTTTCCTAAGCATTGCCTTATTTAAGTGGTTGTGTGCTTGAAATATTTTCTCACTACGGAATTGTTCTGGCTTCTGGAGATAACTACCGAAGCATTCGGCCGAAGCTCTGTCGAGGTACCATTAATATATATTTATCATCTGGAGCTTTAATAAGACCATCTACTGGCCTTTATTTAGATGTTCTCCCACTATGACAGTTGTACGTAATCAGGTTAGTAGATTTCTTCGCTATTCATCCAATTAAAATAATATTTGTGAAACTAGAATATCAACCTCAGCATGAAAGTAATAGTTACCCTAAAAACAATTGATATAATCTTTTGATGCCTTTGTTTTAAGAAATTCAAAAAAAAAAAAAAGCATAAATAGGCTACTAAATATTGTTGTTATTGTTGTGCTATTATTATTAAGAAGAAAAATATGCATTTCTTTTAGAGCTTGTTTAGTACGATAGATTGCTTGGCATTGGATTGACAATCCAATTTGATATTTGGAAGGTCAAAAGATTCAATCTTGTGAGGCCCATTATATTCATAAGTTTGGCAAAATAAAGTCTTGTTGCACCGCGCACAATGATTATCACGTGGTGTGCATATGCGCATGCAATTTTTTTTTTTTGGCATGTGCGCACATGCGCCATGCACCAAACATCATACCCAATGCAAGACCTTTCTAAGTTTAATATTTCGTGAGACCTAAGGAATGGGATGAGATAAATTTATTAAGTTACCCCTATTATATATAGCTTTATTTCCTTTTTCCCATTACATCTCCACAACTAATCCTCGTCTTTCTTTGAACTTCCGATCCGTCGCCATGAACCTCCGTCGCTCACCGCATGTCTCCACTATAAACCCTCCAACGTGTCTCTTCTCTGGATAGCCTTGCTAGCTCAAGGTTTGTGGCGATGTGCATGCTGGGGGATTGGTGCATGGTGGGCTCGTCAGTGCTATCGTCGCTAATGCACTACAGCCTCTGCAACATGCTAGCCAGGCACAAGCCCTTGATCATGACAGGCTCGCCAGCGATGCGTGAGCGACGATGAGATGACGGCCAACAAGGAACCTTCTATCACACACTCAAAAAGAAACTGAATTTTTTGGAATTAAAATAGATAATATTTTTTTCTTGATAGCTGAAAATTTTCTTTTTATAATGTAAAGCTGAAAATTTCTTAAATTCATTATTACTGGCATGCTATTTCTTTTTTCTTTATTTCTTTGTTTTTGATATTTTAAAAGAATAATTGAATTCATTGCAATTGAATTAAATATGACATGCGTTATCTTTTCTCTGCCTTTTGCTTTAATATGAAAAGCCAATAGGGAGTGTTATTGTAGAAATCCATTCTCCAACTCGAACGCAGCCCGCCTCCTAATCTGGTTTTCGACCTTCTGCTTGGACGAACCTGCAAGACAGTCCTCATGCAGAAAATATTAGGGATGGCCTTTGCGGAAGATTCTTCGCGCCTCAAGTCAGTGAAAATTTACAGCAAGCAGATATGAGAAGAAGGCTCTTGAGTCCCTCAAGAATGGCCTTCCGAGAGCTCTGAATGCTACTTGAACTTCAATGGGTTTTTCAGTCGGAGGGTGAGCGTACTGAAAAAGCTTTTGGGAAAGGTATTATAGACTAACTGAATATTGGCAGGTATTCACCTAACTCCTCGAACGTGTCTTAGGAAGTGAAAAATCGAAATGATTTGAATCGGATTCGAATCAAGTTTGTTACAAGGCCGGTGTGATTCGAATCATGTTCGTTAGAGGATCAACGGTTAGGAAAGCTGGTAGGTGCTTTGAGATTCGGCTATTTACAGACTCTAGGCTATATTTGGCATTATTAGCTTTATTTCTATTCGAGAAAACCGTGTTAAGAATCAGGCAATCGGAGCCGTTCATCGTGCGGAGGATTTCGACATGGCACTAGGTAGCAAAAGCGCTTGAGTCAGATGTTAAGGTAGCTCAAGCCTGCCGAGGTTTAAAGATACCTCGGTCTTACCGAGGAATGAGGGTAGCTTGGTCCTACCTAGGTATGGGAAGGCTTGGCCTTGCTGAGGTATGGGATGGCTCGGTCTTGCCGAGGTATGATAATTTTGTCTTTCTTTGCGCACGACGTTCGGTGGGCAAAAATTGGAAATAATCCTAACCTTTTTGTCACATGCATGGATATTAATGCAATGATGATTTTACCCCTTATCCATGCCCCCACTCCCTAGTTCGATGTGTAGGTTCGGGCATAAGGAATAGAGTTTCAGATGGCTTCATTCAATCAAAAATTCAAATCGGCAAAGGCATGCCATGGGACGCTAATAAATATTAGGCCGTCGTTTCATCATTTCATCTTGTCGTACGAGGGAAAAATGTTGGGAATTGTATCTAAAGCCAATCATTTGATAATTGTGCTGATGTAAATTGTATATAAATTGATATATTAATAAAAGTTATTTGGCAGTTTATTCATTACAAGAACATCTTCTTAAAACTCCTAATAGTAATGAAGCCCTCAGGATCTTTCTTCACGATAAAGGAGGATTTATCTTTGAAGGTCCTTAAAAGAGTTCGCGACCAAATGATATACTATGACAGGGCCATAGTACTATCAATTATAGGACGTTGTATATCATATTTGTTGGTTGTCCTCTTAACCAAGGAGTGTAGAGACACTGGTATGACATACAGGTGAAAGTGTAGGAGTACATTTACCCGAACGTGACTCATTTCCGGATACTCTACTGTCAAGAGTTAATCGAGAAGATATAGGTATAAGTATCCTTCAGACCTGAAGATCACAACCAGTGGCTTACAAGAAACTCATTGTACTTAGGTGCCGGACCACCTGGAAGCTACGAAAGGTTACTGGTGTAGTCAAGTATTTGTGGTAGTCAGTTATGGATCAAGATAGAATTTGACCTATCCCGTTAAAAGGAGAAATGCTTGTGTTTCAATTTAGCAAGACCTTGGCCAAGGCACTTTATGTGAAAGTCACATGATCACTAAAATTGAAATCACTTTATGGATTTGCTGTTTAGAGTTGACAGGCTCTTAAGCCATCCTTAGCATTTGTGGTCAAGAGGATGAATTATACGGTAACTGTTTCTTAGGGTTCTTGGAGTTTGCTCGACAACTCTTCGACTATCCGAACGTCGGGTTCCATTGCTAGATGGGCACATCGATTAGTATAGAAAATTATTTTTATGCTACCGGCTTAGGTTCGAACCTAGAGAGTCACACGCATAGAAGTTTCCTAGGATGATCTATTGCTGATCAACGATTGAGAATCATATATGATTTAATTAATCAATTTGATTGATTGAATTATCTCAATTGGATTAAGTACAAGTGAATAAGATTCAATTTGGTTTAAGTCTACTAGAATGACTAATCAATTTCAAATATTGATTTGAAATTAGATTTGATTTGGATTTAAATAGATTTAGGAATTAGCCAAATTTGATTTGGGCTAGGACCATGATCTATATTGGTTTAATCCAATAAATTCAAATTAGCTTAAAACCAAAATCCAAACCCCATGTGTGAAAAAGGTTTTCTCGCATGATGAGATAATTAAAATCTCATCTCATGAGAAATTAATTCTCATGCATAATTTAATTTATAACTTTTAGTCTTCTTCAATGATTCCCAAGTTCAAGAAAAATAAATTTTGCTAAAAGGTGCCTCTTTGGAAGAGCACTCCACACAACTCTCCGTGCATTGACAAGTGTGTGAATTAATGTGCCTCTTTGGAAGAGCACTCCACATAACTCTCCGTGCATTGATAAGTGTAAATTAATGTGCCTCTTTGGAAGAGCACTCTACACAACTCTCCGTGCATTGACAAGCGTGTGAATTAATGTGCATCTTTGGAAGAGCACTCCATACAACTCTTCATGCATTGATAAGCATATGAATTTAATATGTCTCTTTGGTTTTCACAAAAACAGCGGAATTCTAAATGTTAGTATTCAATAGGCTGGCTAATATGAAACTATAAATAGAGGACATCCCTCACCAGATAACATAACACAAGATCAAAAGAGATCAAAAATTCTAAATAGTTAGACCCAAGTGTTACAGTTCTAAGAGTTAGAATAGAAAATTCTAGTGTAATTTAGTGTTAGCAAAAGCTTGGTGGATCTTGGAGGAAGATTCAAGTGGAAGAATTCAAGATCAGCAAAATTATTTTTCGCGAGCTAGCACTCCTGGGAATCCGATCATTCGGGGGCTTCGCGTGGACAATACTAGAGGCCGGACGATTAACGGCTGCAGAGCATAAAGGATTTACCTACTGTTTTTAAGGGAGTGATTTGATCCTTAGATCTTAAGGCAGGCTTCAAGATGATAGTATGACTTCTCATCTTGAAGATTAGGATATGATCTTAATTATTTAATTTATATGCAATACTTAGATCAAACGATCTTATAATATAAGGCAAAGATATGATCTTGATGCATGTTAGAAAGATTAATATGTAATCTTTAAATTTTCGCATTGATAATTGTTATCAAATTTTAAAATATGCATGCATCGGGGATTAACTCTCCCAACCAAAAACCCCTCGCCTTCTGCTACTAGTTGTAGGGGAAATGACAAGTGGCAGGTTCAGGGATTAGTAGTGTCGGGCTAAGGTTGGCGATGCATGGGGATCCTTGCTGATGCGATTTAAAAGGAGTCGAGCGGTGCTACCCTCGGTCATGCTTTCTTTCTATCTTTTTCTCCAAAGACCGAACACTTTCGATTCAGAAAGTAATATGGCTGGTTCATCTTCTACTGATCTTGGAGATACAGAGCGTCCTACCAATGTTGCCTCAACGATAACTCTAGCAATCTAGAGAAGATTTGCCAAGACTACTGGTTCACAAGCAACATTCGAATGCGAATTCCTAGTCCTGAGCAGAGAGTACCCGATCAATTGGAGACAGGGGCTTTTTTCTATGAGGAAAGCTTCAAAGCAGGCCTTCGTTTTCCCCTTCATCCTTGATTAAAAGCGCAATGGGGTATTATGGCATCTGCCCTACGATGGTTACACCCAATAGCTGGCGTTACATCATCGAGTTTATCTCAATGTGCGTGCTTATAGGAGTGACGGCGACCATTCCTTTGTTTTGGGCTTGCCACAGTCTTACATCCTCCAAGGCTTCATCCTGGTCGTATATAGGACTGCGGAAGAATTTCAAGAGGTTTTCTAAGGTCCCAACCTCCATCAAAGGGTAGAAGTCGCAATTTTTCCTTATCGAATGGGATGTTGCATACGACTTCCCTAATCAATGGGCATCTCTCCCCCCAGAACCCAACTGGCGTCCAACACTGTCAAAGGCAGAAAAAGAGGGCTTCAACATTCTTTACGGTAGCAAGGCATTCCCAATCGACGCCTCCTGTCCAACGAGGCTCTTTACAACATCGGGCTGAGCAGGGTCAATCCCTTATGTGAGTTCTACATCATTTTTCCCATGCTTGGACATGCCTGTATGGGTGTAGCTGACCGTCCAATGGTTTATGTGTTGTAGTGGTCAGTTCCGAGCTTGGCGCTCAGATGAGACGAATGCTTGAAATCGACTCTGGTGGTCCATGCAGAGGGAAGAGTGTGAAGTGCCCTCGCACCACATCACCGACTCCTGTGAGAGGAAAGAGGGCTAAGGTTGAGTGAAAACCTTCATCTCCCTCTGAATTTGGGCTGGTTTGTCGAGCCACTCATAGGAGATGGCTAGGTCCCCATCCTCGAGTCCCATGAGGGGAGGCATCAAGGAGGAGTCAAACCTAGCTCTTGTTGTAGCTTCGATGTCCAGGGAGAAGACGTTGAAAGATGGGTCTGAAGGAATGATGGTTCAGGTAGAATTGGGGCCTGCTCAACAGTCTGGATCGGTAGGCGATGGTTTTCAAATAACAGAGCTTTGTTGCCCCTTGGTTACTGATGTATATACCCGAAGGAAGATAGTTCTATGAGTCAGCGAGAGCTGAAAGAATTGCTTTCCATGGATCGCACGGCTGCCTTCATGGTGAACGTTGTCCCATCCGTGGTGGGATCTCCTCCCCGATGAGGAGAGAAAGAAAGAAGAAATCTATCGGGTGAAGAGGGAATCCCCTCGACGGGGCTAGACGAACCTGGACCTTCGAGGACAACGGCAGGTGATGATGAGGGGGGAATAAGCCGGCTCAGTCATCTTTTCCATCCTTCGGGCCCTCCCACCAAGGAGTTGCAATCTCGGTTTAATAGCTTCTTTACTTTCTTTTCAAACGAAAGGGATCCTCCTGAAGAAAAAGGAGGAAGAAACTGAAAATCGGAGGGTCACCTTTACGATTGAAGGGTACGAAATACCCGTGGACTTGGAGGAATACCTGTCGGTTCCCGACCGACGCATCTTGAGAGAAATGAACACTATCTGCCTTTGGGTGAGTATTCTTTTTTCCTTCGCCCTTTGGGTCATTTCATATGGTTCCTCAAGCTTGCTTATTTTGCTCTATTGTACGCAATCGTCCTCCATCGAATATTTTATAGATGTTTAATTTCTTCCCAAGAAAACTATAGGCAAACTTTGCGCAAAGTTGAGGTGCTTCAGAGTGAAATAAGTTCAGCCTGTTAGCACTAGTAAGAATTAATGAAGGTATGAACTAAGCTTGAAGAAGCTCGGAAATTGACCGAAGAAGCCTAATCGGAGGCATTAAAACTCTGAGATGAGGTTACTAAACTTGAGGGGGCTCGAAAATTGGCTGATGACACTCGGTCAGAGTTATCGAAGTTCCGAGCTGAGGCCACAAAGGAGATGGACCTCCTAAATGGCAAATTAGCTGAGAAGAAACACGAGTTCGAGAGTCGGGTTGCAGGTTATCAGATATAGATCGCCGACCTCAAAGCTGAATTATCCCAGACACGACTTGACACCAGCGGAGATCGGGATGATCTTGAACATTCTTGGCAAGAGATTAATAAGTATAAAAAGGAAAGAGATAAGTATCAGAAAAGGACCAGGATGGCAAAAGCCAAAACTGCTCAGCATGCTGAAGAGGTATATTTGTCCATTCCTCTAGCTGGAGTTGATTCAACCATTTATTTTGTTTGTTATTTTGCTTTTTCAACTGCAAAAGACTATGGCCGATTGACGGGGAAGATGGAAGCTTTGATCGAGGATCTATCTTCTAGTGAAAAGAAACGCCTCGAGCTTGAGCACCGAGTAATCAAAGCAGATGATCAGATTGCTTTGGCGGTGGAAAAATACAAAAGCTCGTGGGAGTTTCATGAAGCACAACTCTAGTTTTCTAAGGAGGCATATCGAATTGGGGCAAATGAGGTGCGAATGAGGGTAATCCAAGAGCACCCAGACATCGATTTTTCATTCCTAGAGGTTGAGAGGTACTGTTTTTTGCCACTGGCAATTGAAGCCCTGGCAGCGACCCCCTCGTTTGCTGATGACAATAATGATGATGAAGATGCCCCTAATATTAACTTTGAGGTGGCTTCCGAAGGGGATCCGATCGAGATTCCTTTAGAGTTTGCCCAAGAAGCTGATGCTTCACAGTTTATCGTTGAGGAGGCTGAGGCTTCTCAGCCAACTGTTGACGAGGACATCGCTTCGAGGCTGCACCATGAGGAGGACGATGCTCCCTTGGCTGTTGAAAGGATGGCCAGCTAGGAGATCAGCCAAGTCAGCTCGAGCGTTGTCGAAATCACCTTCGGGGATGAAGCTGGACCTTAGGGACTTTTATTTTTTCCTGCACTCTTCTTCTTTTTACAATTTGAAAGACATAGGTGTCTTGTATTATCAATACTTAGGAACGAAAACTTTGTTCTTTCCAATACTGTTTTGTTGCTTGGAATGTTGCACACTCGGAGTATTTTCCTGACGCACTTAAGACTTGCAAGCTTGGTCACTCAAACTCGATTTTCATTAGGCTGAACAAGTAGATCAGTTCAATCAGAGCTTAAGGAGTCCTTAGCAATTTGGTTTCATCGAGATAAGAGGAACCGCTTGGACTGGCCAAAATGAAATAAATTGTTTGCCTTTTTTTGAGACTAAGGAATCACTTGGCTTCGCCGGTGGGAAGGACTGTTTGGGCTTATCGAAGACAAAAAGATAGCTTAGGTTTGCCAAGGTAAAGGAGACCACTCGACTGTACCGAGGTTTGGAAAGTCACTGGATATTGCTGAGGCAGAATGCATGGCTCGTTTTGCTGAGGAAAAATGAACCGCTAGGTTTTGCTGAGGCAAAATGCACGGCTCGGTCTTGCCGAGGGTTATCAACAGATTGGTTGCTTCCAAGCCTTGCGGAGGCCTTAAAATCACAATTAATGTGCATTTTTTTTCGATAGAGGCTTACTTCTTTTAAGCGTTAACCAATCAATTGCTCTTGGAGCCTTTCACCATTCTGAAAGTACCTTTTCATATTCGTCTTTACTCTAAAAACCCAAAAATGGTTATGCACATTTAAATCGCACAATCTGGGGGATCTTTTACTCTTTTCCGCATCTCGAGGGGAGGCTCTCTACCTATCAGGTGACGCCATGCGGCAGGGCATGGGAAACACCAGCTTCATCGGACAAGGAGAAACTCCTCAAATTTTGCCCGTTAGAGAGAGTAGGTGAGTGACACATGTCTCCAGAGTTATGGCGATCGATGCGCTTTGAATTCTGATAATTCATATTTATTAAAGGGGGGGGGGGGGGGGGGGGGGGGGGCGTTTCACCGAATGGTTATAAAAGGGGAACGAATGGGATACACCGAGCACAATTGGATAGTTTCTGTTATCTTGAGAGTGGGAGAAAACCTATGATGTTTTTCCTATGTCAGAGGTGGACACCGAAGGGTCGGCCCTTCCTTGTGTTGTGAGATATGGCCTGGTTCTGATGGTTGGGATGATGAAGAAGTTGTCAAAAAGCAAGTTATCCTCAAGAGATAAGTTATGAAGGTCATATGCATAAGGGGTATAGAGGTCATATGCGGGCGCTTTCTATTTGGCTCTATCCGTCCATTGTGGAATCATAGAGACCACTGGAAATGCAGTTTTTTTATGGGTCTTGGGTCTTAGTTTTTACAGGTCATTCACCAACCATGGTAACCTTAAATGGGTACCATTTTGGATCTCTCAGTTTATCCGACTGAAGATTCATGGGATGGCTTCCAAGGGAAAAAAGGCCAAAGGTAAGCACCCTTGGGCTGTTTTCTTCTTTCCATATCTTTGACCTTCATCCCAAGGATCGCAGCTCGACAGAGTTGTCTTTTTTAATCCAATTTTTGCAAGGGGGAAAAAGGCAAAAGGTAAGCGCCATTGGGCTGTTTTCTTCCTTCCATATCTTTGACCTTCATCCCGAGGATCGCAGCTCGACAGAGTTGTCTTTTCCAATCCAATTTTGCTTTCAGGAGCAGAAGCCCAACGTAGGTCAGCGAACTTGATTTGTTTAAGTATTTTCTAGAATTTTCTGTGCTATAAAGCACTTGTAATCCTATGTAATGGGTTGTAACCTCTTGTAATGAATTATTTTTAAAATAAAATAATTTTCAATTACTTGTCTCTTCTTGCTGTTTTATTTCTTCTTTGCCAAAGAGTTTGTAACCCCAGCATATTAATGTCTTTGTACTATTTCGAGACATAAACTACGCGTAGCCTGTTGGCCTTTTCAATCCTTACAAAGTACAGGAATAAGCTTGAACCTGCCAAGATATTAGAATATTCAATGTGGTGCCTCCTCATTAAAGAGGACAAACACTTAGCCCTTTGCAAGTCTCAATCGGTCATTCCCGATTGAATGAAATTTCTGTAGTGTTGGGAGCACTTAGGGATTTAATATTTGCCAAGTATTCAGGTTTGGTCATGCCAAAATTCAATTTGCTGAAACTGTGATGAATCACTTGGTCGACCGATGAATGAAAATGATTCTTCCTTGCTTCATCGTGGCGCAAAGAGATAATTCGGCCCTACTGAGGTTTGGAGAGAGAGATTTTATTTTATTTTGCACTACCAAGATACATAGAAACTGCTCGGCCCTGTCAAGGTTTGGAGAAATCATCCGATTTTGCCGAGACTCAAACAAAGATTATATTTTACTTGGCATTGCCAAGGTACAGAGAAATCGCTTGGTCTCGGCATTGCCAAGGTACAGAGAAATCGCTTGGTCCTACCGAGGCTCAGAGAAAGATTATATTTTACTTGACGCTGCCAAGGTATGAAAAAATCGCTTGGCCCTGCCGAGGTTTGGAGAAATCACTCGATCTCGCTTGGCCCTGCCGAGGTTTGGAGAAATCACTCGGTCCTATCGAGGCTCAGAGAAAGATTATATTTTACTTGGTGCTGCCAAGGCACGGAGAAATCGCTCGGCCCTATCGAGGTTTGGAGAAATCATTTGGTCCTACCAAGGCTCAGAGAAAGATTATATTTTACTTAGCACTGCCAAGGTACAGATAAATCGCTCGGCCCTATCGAGGTTTGAAGAAATCACTCGGTCCTGCCGAGGCTCAGAGAAAGATTATATTTTACTTGGTGCTGCCAAGGTACGGAGAGATCGCTCGGCCCTGCCGAGGTTTAAAGAAATTACTCGGTGAGTCTTGTAAATAGAGACCCGAGGGGCATTGATTGGGCGAAACCTGCCTATCATCTACAACTTTTGGAGAAATGATTTGAGACAGAAACATTATAAAAGTAAAGTTTCATTATTGTGAGCAGAATAAGCTCGGTATAAGTGCATTTTACTGATAGTATATTTGGAGGTTGTCTGAATTCCATGTTCGGAGAATAGGCTTTTCATCTAGATCTTGAAGCTTGTAGGTGCTGAGCCTAATAACCTCTGCAACTTGATAAGGGCCTTCTTAGTTCGACGACAGCTTTCCTTGCTCCAATGGTTTGGAAACGGATGCCTCATGGAGCACAAGATCGTCCGGAAGGAACGATTTCCTTTTGACTCGAGAGGAATAATAGCGAGCTATCTATTATTGGTAGGCTACCATTCGGATTCGAGCTTTCTCTTAGATCTCTTCTGTCAGGTCGAGATTGGTTCGGAGCTGTTCATCGTTCGACTCCTTCGAGTAACTCTCCACCCATAGTGAAGGCAGCCCTATTTCCACAGGAATGACAGCTTCAGTTTCAAAGGCTATCTTAAACAGAGTTTCGCCCGCTAGATGTTCGATAAGCCCACAAAACATGATGAAGGTCATCATCCACCTACCACATGCCTTATTGAGTCAAGCTTTGATTCCCTACAGTAAGGTTCAGTTAGTTACCTCTGCCTCACCATTGGCCTGGGGGTGCCCGACCGATTTTAGTCGATGGTTAATGCCATGATCTTCAAAAATTCATAGAATTTGAGATTGTTGAACTGTCTACCATTGTGGGTGATGATGGGTGTGCAGAAGGCTGAATCGACAAATGATGGACCTTCATACAAAATTCCTAGCTCGAGCTTCAGTTATCTAAGTGACTGCCTCGGCCTCGACCCACTTAGTGAAGTAGTCGATCGCTATGAACAGAGACTTTCTTTATCCCGTAGCAAGATAAAAGGGGCCAAGAATGTCCATCCCCCATTTAGCAAAGGCCCAGGCAGATAATATCGGTGTCAAGTGAGAACAAGGAATTCTTTGGATATTTGAGTGCCGTTGACATGAGTCACAAGCTCGAATGAGATCATCCAAATTCTTCTGCATTGTTGGCTAATAGTACCCTTAGCGTAGCAACTTGTGGCATAAGGCTCGGCCGCCAAGATGACTGCCGCAGATGCCTTCATGAACCTCTCGAAGTGCATAATTAGCTTCTGATGGTCGAAGACATTTGAGTAATGGCATGGAAAAATATCGCTTGTATAGCCGATCCTCAAGCAATACATGGTGGGGCACTTGCATCTTCAACTTCCTTGCTTCCTTTCTATCGGCTGAAAGCGATCCTTCTTTAGGTACTTGAGGATCAGGTCGAACAAAGAAGGCTTGGCCTCAACCTGCATCACCCGATCAACATCGGTAATGCTGGACTTTTCTAGGATTTTCAAGAGGAATCTCTGCTCGAGATCCATTGAATCCATAGTCACCAGGCGAGATAGAAGGTCGGCGCGCACATTTTTGGTTCTAGGGATTTGAATGACTTCAAATTTAGAAAAATTAAAAGATAAGTCACGCACCTTTTGGAGATACCGAATCATATTCGGCTCCTAAGCTTTAAGTTCTCCTCGCACATGGCTGACAACTAGTTGGCAGTCGGTGTATGCATTTAATTTCTTCACTTTCAAGTCATGGGCAATCCGGAGTCTAGCGAGCAAAGCTTTGTACTCAGCTTCGTTATTAGAGACCGAAAAAGAGAAGCGGATGCCATACTCAAAGGTCGCACCCTTTGGACAGGTGAGAACTAAACTGGTGCAAGAACCATTCATGCTGGAGGATCCATCCATATGAAGCAGCCACAAAGATTCGGGCTTCGGTTATTCAGAAATTTTAGGAGTGGAACCATCCTTAGGTATGGTACACTCAAGAAGAAAATGTGCTAGAATTTATGCTTTGATGGCCGGATGAGGCTGATATTGAATATCATGCTCACTCAGCTCAACGGCCCATTTGGTCATCCTCCCTGACACCTTCGGTCGATGAATGATATATTTGATAGGCTGGTCAGTTAAGACTACAACAGTATACGCTTGGAAGTAAGGCCGCAACTTTTGGACTGATGTTATCAAGGCCAACACCATCTTCTCAATACGAGTGTACCTTATCTCAGCATCCCGAAGTAATTTGTTGACATAATAGATTGGCTTTTGAATTTTGTTTTCCTCTCTGACCACACGAACCCAATGGCATTTTCCAATACCACCAAGTATAGGTACAACGTCTCGCCCAGCCTTAGGCTACTGAGAAGAGGCGGTGAGCTGAGGTATTTTTTGAGATCCTCAAAGGATTTCTGACAGTCCAAAGTCCAATGAAAATTCTTGGCTGACCAAAGTACCTTAAAGAAGGGCAGACATTTCTCGACCGACCGAGCAACAAAACGGTTGAGGGCTGCTATACGTCTGGTAAGGCGTTGCACCTTTTTAACCGATCCTGGAGGCGCCATCTGCTGGAGAGCTTAAATTTTTTAGAAATTTGATTCAATGCCTCACTGGGAGACCATGAAGCCCAAGAACTTTCTAGAGTTGACTCCAAAGGCACACTTGATTGGATTTAGCATCATCTGATACCTCCGAAGCATCGTGAAGCTCTCTATAAGATCATTGTTGTGCTGAGACGCTTCCTTGCTCTTGACCAATATGTCATCAACATAGACCTCTATGTTTCAACCGATTTGTTCCTTGAAAACTTTATTAACTAGTCTTTGGTAGGTTGCCCCTACATTTTTAAACCAAAAGGCATGACTCGGTAACAGTAAATACCTCGGTCAGTAATGAAGGCAATCTTTTCTTCATCCTCGGATGCCATCCGAATTTGGTTGTAGCTCGAGTAAGCATCCATGAAAGTCAGCATCTGATGGCCCGAGGTAGCGTCCACAAGCTGATCAATCTGAGGCAGAGAAAAATTATCCTTCGGGCAAGCCTTGTTAAGGTATGTAAAGTCGATGCAGATTCTTTATTTGCCGTTTGACTTCTTCATCATGACAACATTCGCCAGTCAATCGGGATAATTTACTTTCCGAATGAAGCCAGCTTTGATAAGTTTGTAAACTTCTTCCTCGATAGCCTTTTGATGCTCGAGGGCAAAGCTTCTTTTTCTCTATTTGATTGGCCAAAATATTTCATCCACATTGAGGCGATGGACAAGGGCATCTGGGCTGATTCCTGGCATATCCGAAGTAGACCAAGCAAAGATATCAGCATTGCCTCGAAGGAACTCAACTAAATCTTGCCGATGTTTTCCTTTCAATTGCGACATGATCTTTATGGTTCGGTCCAGTCGAGCTTCGTCAAGTGTCACCTCTTTGAGTTCTTTGGCTGGTTCTTCCCATTGCTCGGCAAAATCCTTCCAAGCATTTAACCCATCAACCTCGGATTTTCTAGACTGAAGATCGGTGACAAAGCAATATTAAGCCATGGCTTGGCTTCCCCAAACTATTCCTACCCCCACTTATGGGAAACTTCATGGCGAGATGGGGGATGGATATGATAGATTTAAGGGACATCTGTCCAGGCCTACCGAGGATTGCATTGTAGGGCAATCGAAGCTTGGTTACTAGAAAGTCTGTGTGAACAATGGCTATGCTGGGCCATGTGCCCATCTGAACCACCAGTGTAATAACTCCTTCGGAAGTGATCATGTCGCCGGTGAATCCTATCAAAGTAGAGTCTATGGCTCGGAGATCCTCCATTCGTAATTTCATCCTCACAAAAACATCAATATACAAAACATTAATAGAGCTTCCACTATCAACTAGAATACGGTGTACATCATAATTGTTCATATTAAGAGATACAACAAAGCATCATCGTGTGGATACTGTATCTTTCGAAGGTCTTCATCAGAAAAGGAGAGCTCATCGGTCCAAGGCTTCTTTGATAGATTTTCTTCTTCATTTAGTCGAGCCCATGAGGAGATGATCATTGCAATCATATTGACATTACCAACAGCCGAAGGATTCGGAGGTGGTAGGCGAGGCTCGGGTTGACGTTCTCCTCCATTGTTTGGCTCAGGAGCTCTTTTGAATTGGTCCAACCTTTCCTGATGGATGAGTTGTTCGATCTCATACCGAAGCTGTCAGCACTCTTCAGTGTCATACCCATGATCTCGATGAAATTGATAGTACTTGATCATATCTCTTCGGGCCATGTTTGCTCGGAGAGGTTACGGCCAAGGGATCTAGCACTCAATCTTCATCAGGATCTGTGCCCTTGGTGCAGTGAGTGGAGTGTACTGATTAAACCTTCGAGCTAGACTTCGAGTATGATCTTTAGGTGGCAGCAGAGAATATCTCTGGCGACGATGCAGACTTGCATGGCGGGAAGGTCGGTTCTTCTTTGAGCCTTTAGTCTCCTTCCTCTTTGATTCTCAGCTCGGGCTGACCTTGGCGACTCTTTGACTTTAGCATATTTATCTACCAAAGCCATCATATCGGAGAGACTTTTCGGATAGTTGACCTCCAGGGCTAAATAGAAGTCTCCCTCATTAGATATCTCATTTGCCAATGCGGACATGGCCACCTCATGGTTGAGGTGGTCTACTTCTAGCATGTCATGTTGAAATGGCCTAAATAACTCTTCAAAGACTCCCCCTCTCGCTGTTTAACTTTAGAGAGGGAGTCAAACCT
Source organism: Calamus simplicifolius (assembly GCA_900491605.1). Taxonomy (NCBI): domain Eukaryota; kingdom Viridiplantae; phylum Streptophyta; class Magnoliopsida; order Arecales; family Arecaceae; genus Calamus; species Calamus simplicifolius. The sequence continues at coordinate 45,269 of UESW01004933.1, read as the reverse complement.
TCTTCGATGACGGCGGCTATTGATGAACTGATTGATGAACAGGCAACTCAGCTCATCAAAAGAACTGATGGAACCTGGCTTCAAGCTGTTGAACCAAGTTCTGACGGACCCCCTGAGAGTGAAGAGGAAGGCTCTGCATAAGATCACATTTGATGCTCCATGGAATATCATGATGGATCGAAAGCTACTCAAATGATCATTAGGATCGGTGGATCCATGGTACGGCTCAAGGGTAGGAAGCTTAACATGAGTAGGGATCACTTCCTGCATGATCTCCTCGAAGAAGGGAATACCCTATTTCGCCTTTGATTGGAGTTGAGGGGCTTGCTTGACGACATCCAGCTCCTAGCGCCACTCTTGGCACATCTCTCAAAGTTATCGCCGGACCCCTTTATCCTGGGTGATAGGAGAGTCTGATTGAGGACAACATGGTCGCGGTGTTGAATCATGATGATAGAGCACTAGAAAGGAAGATCGAGCTCACCGAGTTCTAGGCGGGCTCTTTTCTTCGACCCTCTGCGGTGCCGACTTAGGCCCTCTTAGATTGGGCTATTGAGGATGGCTCGTTACTTCGAGCAGATTGGGAGAGAAATCATCGATGAAGCAGGGGCAACAACTACATCAGGGAGTTATGGAGCACGGACGGCTAGATGTGGAGCTCTATGGAGCTCCTGTACCAGCTGAGCTAGAATTTGAACTTGCTAGACCAGTGTAGCAAACTGGTTCTGGGTGACTATGGTCGCCAGTGGTGAGGGAGTCTTGACAGGCGGCGGATGCTGAGGTGCCATATTGTTTATGGGATCAAGCCTCTGGAAGGTGGTCTGATCATGCATATCCAAAGTTGCCCTCCTTCGATTGGCCATTGAAGGGTTGTTCTTTTGGTTCAAGCCTTGTCTCCTTGATTACAAGTTTGTAGAACTTGAGGCCCTTCCTCTAGCGCTAATATGTTGCCATAGAAATTGGTTCTCTAACTCGGGCATGGCCTGCCTCCTGAACTAGGTTTTGACCTTCCACTTGGATGGACCTGCAAGACAGTCCTCATGTAGGAAATATTGAGGGTGGCCCCTGCAGAAGACCCTCCGATGCTCAAGTCAGTGCAAATTCACAGCAAACAGATATGAGGAGAAGGCTCTTGCAGAAGAGTCCCTCAAGAATGGCCTTCCAAGAGCTTCGAATGCTGCTAAGCTTCAATGGGTTTCTCAGTGAGAGGATGAGCGTACCTGAAAAAGCTTTTGGGAAAGGTATTTATAGCCTATCTAAATATTGGTGGGTTGTTTACTTGACTCCTCGAACGTGTCTTAGAAAGTGAAAAATTGAAATGATTTGAATCTGATTCGAATCAAGTTTGTTACAAGGCCGGTATGATTCGAATCATGTTCGTTAGAGGATCAACGGTTAGGCAAGCTGGTAGGTGCTTTGAGATTCGGCTATTTACAGACTCTAGGCTACATTTGGCATTATTGGCTTTATTTCTATTTCAAGAAAATCGTGTTAAGAATCAGGCGATTGAAGCCGTTCATCGTGTGGAGGATTCGGCGTGGCGCTAGGTAGCAAAAGTGCTTGAGTCAAATGTTAAGGTAGCTTGGGTCCACTGAGGTTTAATGATACCTCAGTCTTACCAAGGAATGAGGGTAGCTTGGTCCTACCTAGGTATGAGAAGGCTCGTCCTTGCCGAGGTATGGGATAGCTCGGTCTTGCCGAGGTATGATAATTTTGTCTTTCTCTGCGTGCGACGTCTGGCGAACAAAAATCGGAAACAAACCTAATCTTTTTGTCACATGCACGAATATTAATGCAATGACGATTGTACCCCTTATCAGTTCTACATCATTTTCTTATGCTTGGACATGCCTGTAAGGGTGTAGCTGACCATCCAATGGTTTATGTGTTGTAGTGGTCAGGTCTGAGCTTGGTGCTCAGATTAGAGGAATGGTTGAAATTGACTCTGGTGGTCCAAGCAGAGGGAAGAGCGTGAAAGAATTGCTTTTCATGGATCGCGCGGCAGCCTTCGCGGAAAGCATTGTCCCATCCATGGTGGGATCTCCTTTCCAACGAGGAAAGGAAGATAGGAGGGATCTATCGGGTGAAGAGGGAATCCCCTCGTTGGGGCTAGACAAACCCGGACCTTCGAGGACAACGGAAGGTGATGATGAGGGGGGAATAAGCTTGCTCAGTCCTCTTTTCCATCCTTTGGGCCCTCCCACCGAGGAGTTGTGATCTCGGTTTGACAGCTTCTTTACTTTATTTTCAGATGAAAGGGATCCTCCTGAAGAAGAGGAGGAAGAAATCGAAAATCGGAGGTCACCTTTACGATTGAAGGGTACGAAATACCCGTGGACTTGGAGGAATACCTGTCAGTTCCCGACCGATGCATCTTGAGAGATATGAACACTTTTTGCCTTCGGGTGAGTATTCTTTTTTCCTTTGCCCTCTGGTCATTTCATATGGTTCCTCAAGCTTGCTTATTTTGCTCTGTTGTAGGCAATCATCCTCCATCGAATATTTTATAGATGTTTAATTTCTTTCCAAGAAAAACCACATGCAAACTTTGCGCGAAGTTGAGGCGCTTCAGAGTGAAATAAGTTTAGCCCGTCAGCACTCAGAAGAATTAATGAAGATATGAACCGAGCTCGAAGAAGCTTGAAAATCAGCCAAGGAAGCCCAATCGAAGGTGTTAAAACTCCGAAATGAGGTTGCTGAACTTGAGGGGGCTCAAAAATCAGCTGATGACGCTCGGTCAGAGTTATCGAAGTTTCGAGTTGAGGCCACGAAGAAGATGGAACTCCTAAATGGAAAATTAGCCTAGGAGAAACGCGAGTTTGAGAGTCGGGTTGTAGGTTATCAGATATAGATCGCCAACCTCAAAGCTAAATTATCCCAGGGACGACTAGACACCAGCAGAGATCGGGATGATCTTGAACATTCTTGGTAGGAGATGAATAAGTATAAAAAGGAAAGAGATAAGTATCGAAAAAGGACCAGGACGGCAGAAGCTGAAATTGCTCGGCATGCTGAAGAAGTATATTTGTCCATTCCTCTAGCCGGATTCGATTCAACCATTTATTTTGTTTGTTATTTTGTATTTTCAGCTGCAAAAGACTATGGCCGATGTGATGGGAAGATGGAAGCTTTGATCGAGGATCTATCTTCTAGTGAAACGAAATGCCTTGAGCTTGAGCACCGAGTAATCGAAGCAGATGATCAGATTGCTTTGGTGATGGAAAATACAAAAGCTCGAGGGAGTTTCATGAAGCACAACTCTAGTTTTCTAAGGAGACATATCGAATTGGAGCGAATGAGGTGCGGATGAGGGTAATCCAAGAGTACCCAGACATCGATCTTTCATTCTTAGAGGTCAAGAGGTACTGTTTTTTGCTACCGGCAATTGAAGCCCTGGCGGCGACCCCCTTGTTTGCTAATGACGACAATGATGATGAAGATGCCCCCGATAGTGACTTTGATGTGGCTTCCGAAGGGGATCTGATCGAGATTCCTTCAGAGTTTGACCAAGAAGCTGTTGCTTCACAGTTTATCATTGAAGAGGCTAAGGCTTCTCAACCAACTGTTGACGAGGACATGGCTTCGAGGCAGCACCATGAGGAGGCCGATGCTCCCTTGGCTGTTGAAAGGATGGACCAGCTGGGAGATCAGCCAAGTCAGCACACTTCGAGCGTTGTCAAAATCAAGTCTGGGGATGAAGCCAGACTTTAGAGACCTTTATTATTTCTTGTAATCTTCTTCATTTTACAATTTGAAAGACATACCCATCTTGTATTATCAATACTTATGAACAAAAACTCTATTCTTTCCAATACTATTTGTTGCTTGGAATGTTGCACACTCGGAGTATTTTTCTGATGCACTTAAGACTTGCTAAGCTTGATCGCTCAAACCCGATTTTCATTAGGCTGAACAGGTAGATCAGTTTGGTCAGAGCTTAAGGAGTCCGTGGCAATTTGGTTTCATCGAGATAAGAGGAACCGCTTGGACTGGCCAAAACAAAATAAATTGTTTGCCTTTTCTGAGACTAAGGAAATCGCTCGGCTTTGCTGGTGGGAAGGATTGTTTGGCTTTTTCGAAGACAAAAAGATAGCTTAGGTTTACCGAGGTAAAGGAGACCACTCGGGTGTACCATGGTTTGGGAAGTCACTCAATCTTGCCGAGGTAGAATGCATCACTCGATTGCTTGGTTTTGCCGAGGCAAAAAGCATTACTCGGTCTTGCCGAGGCTTAATGCATCGCATTGTTATCTTGAGAGTGGGAGAAAAACCTATGAGGTTTTTCCTATGTCACACCGAAGGGTCGGCCCTTCCTTGTGTTCTGGCTTGGTTTTGATGGTTGGGATGATAAAGAAGTTGTCGAAAAGCAAGTTATCCTCAGAGAGGAGTTATGAAGGTCATATATAGAAGGGGCATAGAGGTCGTATGGGAAGCGCACGCAGGCGCTTTCTATTTGGCTCCATCCATCCATTGTGGAATCATAGAGACCACAGGAAATGCAGTTTTTTATGGGTCTCAATTTTCACATGCCATCCACTAACTATGGTAACCTCCTTAAATGGGTGACATCTTGGATCTCTCAGTTTATCTTTCTGAAGATTCATGGGATGGATTCCAAGGGGAAAGAAGGCCAAAGGTAAGTGCCCTTGGGCTGTTTTCTTCTCTCTATATCTTTGAACTTTGCCCCGGGGATTGCAGCTTGACAAAGTTGACTTTTTCGATTTTGCTTTCTGAAATAGAAGCCCCATTGATGTAATGAATTGTTTTTGAAATAAATAATTTTCAATTACTTGTGTCTTCTTGTTGTTTTATTTCTTCTTTGCCAAGAGTTTGTAACCCCAGCGTATTAATGTCTTTGTACTATTTCGAGACATAAACTACGCGTAAGCCTGTTGGCCTTTTCAATCCTTACGAAGTACAGGAATAAGCTTGAACCTGCCAAGATATTAGAATATTCAATGGGTTGCCTCCTCGTTAAATAGGACAAACACTTAGCCCTTTGCAAGTCTCAATCGGTCGTTCTCAATTGAATGAAATTTCTGTAGTGCCGGGAGCACTTAGGGATTTAATTTTTGCTAAGTATTTTGGTGACTTAGATTTAGCCCCATTGATGCTCACCGGACTGTGCCGATCCTTTAAGAATGGAGCACTTGACTCGTCTTGTATTATACGAATGCCTAGGTGGCCTTTCGATGCTTAATTGAGGTTTGGTTATGTCAAAATTTAATTTGCCAAAACTGCGGTGAATCACTCTATCGTGCTAATGAATGAAAATGATTCTTCCTTGCTTCATCATGGCGTGGAGAGATAACTCGGCTTTGCCAAGGTTTGGAGAGAGAGATTATATTTAGTTGGCGCTGCCAAGTTATGGAGAAATCACTTGGCCCTGCTGAGGTTTGAAGAAATCACTCGGTCCTACTAAGGCTCAGAGAAAGATTATATTTTACTTGGCGCTGCCAAGGTACGGAGAAATCGCTCGGCCCTCCCGAGGTTTGGAGAAATCACTCGGTCCTGCCAAGGCTCAGAGAAAGATTATATTTTACTTGGCGCTGCTAAGGTACAAAGAAATCGCTCGGCCCTGCCGAGGTTTGAAGAAATCACTCGGTCCTGCCGAGGCTCATAGAGAGATTATATTTTACTTAGTGCTGCCAAGGTACGGTCCTGCCGAGGTTTAGAGAAATCACTCGGTCCTATCGAAGCTCAGAGAAAGATTATATTTTACTTAGTGCTACCAAGGTACGAAGAAATCACTCGGCTCTGCCGACATTTGAAGAAATCACTCGGTCTTGCCGAGGTTCAGAGAAAGATGACATTTTACTTGGCGCTACCAAGGTACAGAGAAATTGCTTGGCCCTGCTAAGGTTTGAAGAAATCACTCAGTCCTACCAAGTCTCAGAGAAAGATTATATTTTACTTGGCGCTGCTAAGGTATGGAGAAATTGCTCGGCCCTACCGAGGTTTGAAGAAATCACTCGGTCCTACTGAGGCTTGTAAATAGGGACCCGAGGGGCGTTGATTGGGAAAAACCTACCTTTTATCAACAACTTTTGGAGAAATGATTTGAGACAGGATCATTGTAAAAGTAAAGTTTCATTATTGTGAGCAGAATGAGCTCGGTATAAGTGCACTTTACTGATAGTATATTCAAAGGTTGTCCGAATTTCATGTTCGGGGAATAGACTTTTTGTCTAGATCTTGAAGCTTATAGGTGCCATGCCTAATGACCTCTGCAACTTGATAAGGGCCTTTCTAGTTTGGCGATAGCTTTCCTTGCTCTAATGGTTTGGAAACAAATTCCTTATGGAGCACAAGATCGTCCGGAAGGAATGATTTCCCTCTGACTCGAGAGGAATGATAGCGGGCTATCCGTTGTTGGTAGGCTGTCATTCAGATCCATGCTTTCTTTTGGTTCTCTTCTATTAGGTCGAGATTGGTTCGGAGCTGTTCATCGTTTGACTCCTCCAAGTAACTCTCCACTCATGGCGAAGGCAGTCCAATTTCCATAAGAATGACAGCTTTGGTGCCAAAGGCCATCTTAAACGGAGTTTTGCCTGTGGGGGCCCTCTGGATCGTTCGGTAAGCCCACAAAATGTGATGAAGCTCATCCGTTCACCTGCCATGTGCCCTATTGAGTCGAGCTTTGATTCCCTGTAGCAAGGTTCAATTAGTTACCTCTGCCTCACCATTGGCCTGGGGGTACCTGACCGATGTTAGTCGATGGTTAATGCCATGATCTTTACAAAATTCTTGGAATTTGGGATTGTCAAATTGTCTACTATTATCAGTGATGATGGTGTGCGAAAAGCCGAGTTGACAAATGATGGACCTCCATACAAAATTCCTAGCTCGAACTTCAGTTATTTGGGCGACTGCCTCGGTCTCGACCCACTTAATGAAGTAGTTGATTGCTACGAACAAAAACTTTCTTTGTCCCATAGTAAGAGGAAAGGGGCCGAGGATGTCCATCCCCCATTTAGCGAAGGACCAGGTAGATAATATTGGTGTCAAGTGAGAAGAAGGAGTCTTTGGATATTTAAATGCCGTTGACATGAGTCACAAGCTCGGATGAGATCATCCAAATCCGTCTGCATTGTCGACCAATAGTACCCTTGGCGTAGCACCTTATGGTATAAAGCTCGGCCGCCAAGATGACTATCGCAGATGCCTTCATGAACCTTCCAAAGTGCATGATCAGCTTCTGATGGTCGAAGACATTTGAGTAATGGCATGGAGAAAGATCGCTTGTATAGCCGATCCTCAAGCAATACATAGTGGGGTACTTGCATTTTCAACTTCCTTGCTTCCTTTCTGTCAGCTAAAAGTGATCATTCTTTAAGGTACTTGAGGATTGGGTCAAACCAAAAAGGTTCAGCCTCAACCTGCATCACCCGATCAACATCAGCAATGCTGAACTTTTTTAGGATTTTCAAGTGGAATCTCCACTCGAGATCCATTGAATCCATAGTCACTAGGCGAGATAGAAGGTCGGCGCACGCATTTTCAGTTCTGGGGATCTGAATGACTTCAAATTTAGAAAAATTATAAGATAAGTCATGCACCTTTTGGAGATACCGAATCATGTTCGGCTTCTGAGCTTCAAATTCTCCTCGCACATGGCTGACAACTAGCTGGGAGTCGGTGTATGCATTTAATTTCTTCACTTTCAAGTTGCGAGCAATCTGGAGTCCAGCGAGCAAAGCTTCGTACTCAACTTTGTTATTAGAGACCGAGAAAGAGAAGCAGATGCCATACTTAAAGGTTGCGCCCTTCGGACTGGTGAGAACTAAACCGGTGCCAGAACCATTCATGCTTGAGGACCCATCTGCGTGAAGCAGCCACAAATCTTCGGGCTTTGGTTGTTCAAAAGTTTGAGGAGTGAAACCATCCTCAAGTATGGTACACTCAAGGAGAAAATCTGCTAGAATTTATGCTTTGATGGCCGGACGAGGCTGATATTAAATATCATACTCACTCAGCTCAACAGCCCATTTAGTCATCCTCCCTGACACCTTCGCTCGATGAATGATAAATTTGATAGGCCGGTTAGTTAAGATTACAACAGTATAAACTTGGAAGTAAGGCCACAACTTTTGGACTGATGTTATCAAGGCCAACACCATCTTCTCAAGATGAGTGTACCTCATCTCAGCATCCCAAAGTAACTTGTTGATATAATAGATTGGCTTTTGAATTTTGTTTTCCTCTCTGACCAGCACGGACCCAATGGCATTTTTTGAGACTGCCAAGTATAGGTACAATGTCTCCCTAAGCCTCGGGCTACTGAGAAGAGGCAGTGAGCCGAGGTATTTTTTGAGATCCTCAAAAGATTTCTAGCAGTCCGAAGTCCACTAAAAATTCTTGGTTGACCAAAGTGCCTTGAAGAAGGCAGACATTTCTCGGCCGATCGAGCAATAAAGCGGTTGAGGGCTGCTATCCGTCTGGTAAGGCGTTGCACCTCCTTAATCGACCCTGGAGGTGCCATCTGCTAGAGAGCTTGAATTTTTTGGGGATTTGCTTCAATGCCTTGTTGGGAGACCATAAAGACCAAGAACTTTTCAGAGTTGACTCCAAAGGCACACTTGGCTGGATTAGCTTCATTTGATACCTTCGGAGCATCACGAAGCTCTCTATAAGATTATTGATGTGCTAAGATGCTTTCTTGCTCTTAACCAATATGTCATCAACGTAGACCTTCATGTTTTGATCAATTTGTTCCTTGAAAACTTTATTAACCAGTCTTTGGTAGGTTGCCCCTGCATTTTTTAAACTAAAAGGCATGACTCGATAACAGTAAATACCTCAGTCAGTAATGAAGGTGGTCTTTTCTTCATCCTTGGGTGCCATCTGAATTTGGTTGTAGCCTGAGTAAGCATCCATGAAAGTCAGCATCTGGTAGCCCGAGGTAGCGTCCACAAGCTGATCAATTCGAGGCAGAGGAAAACTATCCTTCGGGCAAGCCTTGTTGAGGTTCGTAAAGTCAATGTAGATTCTTCATTTGCCGTTTGACTTCTTCACCATGACAACATTCGCCAGCCAATCGGGATAATTACTTTCGGAATGAAGTCAGCTTTGATAAGTTTGTCAACTTCTTCTTCGATAGCTTTCTGACGCTCGGAGGCAAAGCTTCTTTTCCTCTATTTGATTGGCCAAAATGACTCATCCATATTGAGGCGGTGGACAAGGACGTCTGGGCTGATTCCTGGCATATCCGAAGCAAACCAAGCAAAGATGTCAGCATTGCCTCGGAGGAACTCAACTAAATCTTGCTGATGTTTCCCTTTCAATTGCGACCTGATCTTTATGGTTAGGTCCAGCCGAGCTTCATCAAGTGTCACCTCTTCGAGTTCTTTGGCTGGTTCTTCTCGTTGCTCGACGAAATCCTCTCGAGCATCTAGCCCATCAACCTTGGGTTTTCTAGACTGAAGATCGGTGATAAAGTAATATTGAGCCACGGCTTAGCTTTCCCGAACTATTCCTACCCCCCACTCTGTGGGGAACTTCATGGCGAGATGGGGATGGATATGATAGCTTTAAAGGACATCTATTTGAGCTTGCTGAGGATTGCATTGTAGGGCGACTGAAGCTTGGTTACAAGAAAGTCCATGTGAACAATGGCTATGCTGGGCCATGTGCCCGCCTGAACCAGCAGTGTAATAACTCCTTCGGGAGTGATCACATCGCCGGTGAACCCTATCAAAGTAGAGTCTATGGCTCGAAGATCCTCCATTCGGAATTTCATCCTTACAAAAGCTTCAATGTACAAAATATTAACAGAGCTTCCACTATCAACTAGAATATGGTGTACATCATAATCGTTCATATTAAGAGATACAACCAAATCATCATCGTATGGATACTGTATCTCCCGATGGTCTTCATCAGAAAAGGAAAGCTCATCAGTCTGGGGCTTCTTTGATGGATTTTTTCTTTCATCTAGCCAAGCCAGTGAGGAGCCGATCATTGCAATCATATTGACGTTACCAACAATCGAAGGATTCGAAGGTGGTAGGCGAGGCTCGGGTTGATGTTCTCTTTTATTGTTTGGCTCAGGGGCTCTTTTGAATCGGTCCAACCTTCCCCGATAGATGAGTTGTTCGATTTCATTCCGAAGTTGCCAGCACTCTTCAGTGTCATGCCCATGATCCTGATGAAATCGGTAGTACTTGGTCATATCTCTCCGAGCCATGTTTCCTCGAAGAGGTGACGGCCGAGGAATCTAGTGCTCGATCTCCATCAGGATCTGTGCCCTTGGTGCAGTGAGTGGAGTATACTGATTAAACCTCCGAGCTGAACTTTGAGTGCGATCTCTAGATGGCGACGGAGGAGATCTCGGCGATGGGGCAGACTTGCATGGTGAGAAGGTTGGTTCTTCTTCGAGCCTTTAGTCTCCTTCCTCTTTGATTGCTCGGTCCGGGCGAACCTTCGTGACTCTTTGACTTTGGCATATTTATCTGCCAAAGCCATCATGTCAGAGAGGCTTTTGGTATAGTTGATCTTCAGGGCTAAATAGAAGTCTCCCTCCTTAGATACCCCGCCTGCCAAGGCGAACATGGCCACCTCATGGTTGAGGTGGTCTACTTCTAGCATGGCCATGTTGAAATAGCCTAAATAACTCTTCAAAGACTCCCCCTCTCGCTGTTTAACTTCAGAGAGAGAGTTGGACCTTCTTCGGTGGTGGCGGCTACTAACGAACTGACTGATGAACATGCAGCTCAGCTCGTCAAAGGAACTGATAGAATCTAGCTTCAAGCTGTTGAACCAAGTTCTGATGAACCCCCTAAGAGTGGAGGGAAAGACTCAGCATAAGATCGCATCTGATGCTTCATGGAACATCATGATGGATCGAAAGCTACTCAGATGGTCTTCAGGATCGGTGGATCTATGGTACGACTCAAGGGTAGGAAGCTTAATATGAGAAGAGATCACTTCTCGTATGATCTTCTTGGAGAAGGGGATACCCTATTCTGCCTTCGATTGGAGTTGAGGGCTTGCTTGATGGCATCTAGCTCCTGGTGCCACTCTCGGCACATCTCCTGAAGTTGTCACCAGACCCCTTCATCCTGGGTGATAGAAGAGTCTGGTCGAGGAGAGCACAGTCACGGAGTTGAATCGTGATGAGCGAACACTGGGGAGAGAGACTGAGCTCACCAAGATCTAGGCGGGCTCTTTCCCTTGACCCTCTACGGTGTCGGCTTAGGCCCTCTTCGGTTGGGCTGTTGAGGATGGCTTGTGACTTCGAGCGAATTGGGAGAGAAAATCGCCGGTGGAGCAGGGACGGCAACTCCCACGAGCGGATTGGGAGAGGAAATTGCCGGTGGAGCAGGGGCGGCAACTCCATCAGGGAGTTGTGGAGCAAGGGCGGCTGGATGTGGAGCTCTATGGAGCTCTTGTACCAGTTGAGCTAGAGTTTGAACTTATTGGACGAGTGGTAATCTGGTCCTGGGTACTATGGTCGCCGGTGACGAGGGAGTCTCGACCGATGGCAGCTACAGAGGTAACNAATATATTATCATATTTCATATTTTAATAATTATTTTTAAAAAAAATTAATGTTTTTTATGATAAAAAAATGAAAAATGAATAACTTCATTCTACTATATAACTTTCAAAATCATTTTATTTAAAATATTTAAAAATATCAACAACTCAATATATTCCTATATTTATATGCAACATTTGTCTTATAAGTTCTTCAGATATTTATATAAATTTTAATATTTAAATATTATATTTTCTTAAATGATTTATACTTTTAGTATTTTTTTAATGCAAATCTATAATCATGATCCTTGGTCAACTCAATCTCATGAATCTTTATATAAGTTTAAATTATATTGCTATATTTATATGCAACATTTGCTTTATAAGTTCTTTAAAATATTTATATAAATTCTAATATTTATATATTACATTTTCTTAAATAATTTTAAATTTTAATATATTTTTAATGCAAATCTAAAATCATGATCCTTGGTCAAATCGATCTCAAGAATTAAACTTGAGATTATTGTACTTTTGGCTAGCATATTTATTTTTGCATGATCAAGAAAACCTATTGTAAGATGATGATAATTTTTGATTCATTCATCGATATTCATCAAACACAATATTAATTTTCATTGACATATGGCTTGACAGTTGCTCATGAAAAAATGTGTCATATAATTCTCTCCCTAAAAGAAAAGGGAAAAGAAAAGTCACATAATGGCCCTCACCTATATCTGATACATTATTCTGTATGATAATATGAAGTCAAAAAGTGTTTGATTCGAGTACCTGCCGGCAGAATATCGTTCCCAGCAGGTGACCTAGAGATCGTCGCAAGAGCAACGGCAACGGACATATATGAGTCAAAGAACTTGGAGGCAAGCGAAGCCAGCCAAGATATTATGGTGGGAGGTGGAATGCGCGTGGGTGGAAAAAATCAGGACAAATGGAAGGTACCGACAGCGCAAACGCCCAGCTAAGCCGAGCATATTCAAAGTCCCCCCCATCCGTACGATCAAGCAGTCCCCCGAACGCCTACGAGCCAAAAGTTGGTCTCCATTGGCCCTTACCATCATGGTAAATTGAGCCTTCAAGCCATGGAAGATCAAGTGGCAATTACTAGACCACCTTCTCTCCGAAGCTCCGGAGAGGATCCACTTGTACCTAAAAATGATGTAGGACATGGAGGAGGAAGCCCGAAGCTACTACTCTGAAGTGATTGACATGGAAAGCCACAAGTTTGCAGAGATGCTACTACTCGATGGCTACTTTATTGTTCAATTATTCATCCCTTGTGCTCTGATGGCCAAGGAGCTCCTGGATCCCCTGAGGAACAATAGGTGGTTAAGAGCCTTTCTCTTTAAAGATTTGGTCCTGGTCGAAAACCAGATTCCATACTTCATCTTCGCACGTCTCCTTAGCGTCCTAAACGTACCAGAACTAGAGAACTTCGACCTTCAAAAAGCTATTCTTGATGACATTTACGGAGCCTGCCCATTTAAACTGTGGGGATATTATGGTACCAGAACGAGCTGGCTTCAAGGTGGCCCATATTCTCCACTTGTTGCATGAGTGGATCTTGAGCATTCCGCGGGAGAACAAGAGCAACACACGGCACTCTGAACGACTACCCTTGCGGATATCAAGTTTTGTACCCTCTGCGACAGACCTTGTGGAAGCTGGAGTGAAGATCATGAAGAGCAAAGCGCAAAACTTTTTAGACATTTCATTTAATGAAGGGGTGCTGAAAATTCCAGCCATCGGCGTCTATGATTCCACGAACAGCTTCTTCCGGAACCTCATTGCTCTGGAGCTATTTTACCCAGATGTGGACCCGCATATCTCCGCCTACTCGTTGTTCATGGATTCTATCATCAACACTGAAAGTGATGTCGTTGTGCTTAGCCATGAGAAGATTGTCGAGCGCTTTCTTGGAAATACGCGGACATTGCAAATGTCTTCAATGGACTTGGCGAAGAAGTTATCATTCCTGAAAAACATTACCTCGAGACATTGTGCAGGATGTGAATGCTTACTGCGATGGGCGTTGGCACAGAGGCGGGCAAGACTTATGCACGACTATTTCAGTACCATGGACAATCATTTCTGTAATCGCGGCTGCTATTCTCCTCGTCCTCGGCTTTCTTCAAGTGCCTTCTCATTTTAGCTATAAGCAGCAAATCAACAGCACCAAGTGCCAATAGAGCAGCTACACCCGGTTGGCAAAATAATATTTGAATATTGATACCAGTGGGTGGCACCTCTCGTGGAGCTTGCTTGAATGGAAGGTCCTAGCGATGGTATTCCCTCCATGTTCTTCTTAAAAATAAAATGAAGTAAAGGTGACAGTGAGTTGCATAACTACGAATGTAAATTGATCATTGGTTTACAATTTAGTTTTCAATTTGTGTTGTTTTAATTTTTATAAATTGTAAGAATTCTTGGCTAGTCAAGAATGTATAAGGTTTAAATGGTGATTGCTTTAGTGAAATGTAATTTTATTATAAAAAATTGAATTTTATTTTTATTTATTTACCAATAATTAATCATCAATAAACCACATTGTTTAAACAAGGAATTTGGCATAACATTAAATGAGCTGTGAAAGAAGATGACTATAATTTTCTAAAACATATAAATTTTGAATTCTATGAAAAATTATTCTAGTATTAAATGAGTGTTTTTATAAAATAAAAAAATTGAAATGACCATGATATTTACATGTGTAATATTGTACAATAATATAAAAATTATTATGATAAGACATCTGTAACCCTAAATATCGTGCCATAGAATAAATATTTAATCCACATATAGTATACCTACCATGTTGTTTAGCGAATGAATAAAAATGTTACCTATGATATTTACAGTGAGAGAATAATTTAGCAAGTAGGAACTTGACTGCTCAGGACTTAAAATTCTTTTGACATCATACCAAAAAAAAAAAAAAAATTCAATATATAACGGTGTAATTTCAATAACATGAAGAGGAGAAGGGTAAAAAAAAAAAAAAGATTACTTCAACTCCTTGCAATGGAGCGCCTGCGTCTACTACAACAGCAAGCACCTCCAACCAAGGTGTCAAAAATTCTTTCAAATGTGGCTGCTGCACCGAGCTGGGTCATCAATTTCACAATGACAATTTGTCCAAGGATTTGCTGCCATAAATGGGGATGTTAATGGGCCAATATGGGCCTGAATCGGAGTCTACCTTAGGATGAAACCTGCGGGGACTATGCAAAGATCTGGCCAGAGGGTATTAGGCACGAATCTGACTCAAATCTTGGTATCTGGTGTGGTTGAGGCTAAATTATTCATTGATATACAGTCAATTTTCTGGCAAAATTATTAACTACAGCATGAAAATGATGAACTGTGTTTCCCTTTTTAATGAATATGATACAGAGAAAGTTGGTTGAGATGATATGCGGTGTATTTTTTGCTTCATGGACAGGGGTTGTCAAGTATCATGGACCTCATCCCAACATACCCTAAGCGCTTTTTAGAGTGCATATTATACTAGTTGTTAGGCCTTGTGTTACTTGCATTTGAATACAACTTAATTCGTACAGGTATTTGTTGCCAACCACACTTCCATGATGATTTTATCATATTAGGGCAGATGACAGCGTTTGCTGTCCTCGGCAAACAAATCCTTGATGGTCGGTACGGACTCATACATTTTGTTTTCAAGAGAAATATGTCCTTACTCTTGTATTAGCTTCTTTCATTTATGGTTTCCAGATTCTCTTTCCAATATCTAATGGTTCTAAAGCCTTCCCTTTCTTGTTTGATCTTGTGACGTAGGATTTATCCAGAAGACTATCTGGAAGCCGTTGGTTGTATTTGGCTCAACCGAACGGAGTCCAAGGATTGTGAACTCGTGGCTAGAAAGTAAAAAGGCAAAAAGGCCATCCTCTTCTGATTTGAAACATGACAGTATCTCTGCAGGTCTTGATGGTCTCAGCTTCCATTTCTAGGATAAGAGAAGATGTTCAGGGAGCTGACAACAACCCTCTTCTGATATTGCCAGAAGGAACCTGCGTTAACAAGCATTACACTGTCATGTTTAAGAAGGCCTGGCCTGTATCAGATGTCCTTCATATCATAGCTTATATCACTATAATAATACTTCGTTTGCTGAAAGTGATACACATCCTGGATTACTCTGATTGAAGATTTCAGTGTTATGCATTTAGACCAAAATAAGAAACCTGTATTCTTTTGCCCTCATGGATATATACATCAGAGAAAGAACAATATGTGCACTGAAGAAATTTTGTCTTTAAAATTAGCTGATCTTTACTGTTTTAGCTATTAGAACATCTTATTTACTTGGTAGCGTAAGACGAATGCAATATAACAATAATATAGCATTGATGGTTCTCGATGTTGTTTTCACCTTGTTCCATCAAACTGGGGTCACTCAAGGGCTTTTACAATGTACATTACCCTTTCAGACCATCTACATTAGCCTGGTAGGTACGTACTCTACACATTGTCAAATCAAAGCAAGACATGAAGCACACATCCATGTTAGCTCACAAATCGGCATGTTAGAGGGGCATGGTGTGAAAATTGCACCACATTGAATTTGTGGATGCATAATTGTTCACTCTTCATCCAGATATTCGTATGTTGGGATGTGGCAGAAAGGGATTTTCTTTTCTTTTTTAGGTTGCTTTTAGTAGAGAAGGGAGCGGGAAAAAAGCCTCTGCTGGGTAAACCCTTCTAATTGCTCAGATAGTAGCCCAATACGTATTAAAATTCCTCTCCTACATTACGGTAGATTAAAAAAAAAAAATTTCTTCGGTTATGAGTGCCCCAACATGCATTATCTCTCAAACTTAGCACCAAAATACATGAAGTGGTTAATGGAATTAGGCCTTTTGAGAAGGAAGTTTTAGGGAAGACAGTGGACTGTACAGTGTTAGTTTTAATTATCTTGCACAGAGAATTCGTATAGTCGTAATGATTAGCTGTTTGAGTGTTTTTGTTGGTATTATTTAAGTCATTGGTAGCTCTCTGCCTTGGTGTCAAGGACATTCCTAGCTTCTTTCTTTTGTGTAGTTTTGTCAGTATTTGCAGTAATTTAATTAGTTGTTTTGAATACTATACTGTTATCTTATTTTAAGCATTTTAATATATGATACCATTATTGTCTATTAATTGACTGATATATATGTGCTTTACTCAGGGAGCTTTTGAACTTGGTTGTGCCGTTTGCCCAGTTGCAGTAAAGTACAACAAAAATTTTGGTGGATGCCTTCTGGAACAGTAAGAAGTAAGAACCCATAAAAACATTGCAGATAAATAAGCATCCTATGCTTTTATTGGTTTCCTTGGACCATCATTTCTTCCCCTACTATCCTGCATTAATGAAAGAGTACTTTGAATATTTCAAAATCACAACAAACGGGGTGGCTGTGGTAGCAGCATGTTGCATGCGCTAAGCATAACTTTGGGAGAATCATGTAATGAGTTAAAGGTAGCCATGCCTAACTGATTTTTTCTTATGCTCTTTGAGATTTGCTTGATCAAGCTGCTTCCTTGACTGGCGTTGTTTGCTGATTATGTTTGTTTTTTATAATTACTTTTCTTGGTACAACGGCCCACTTATGGTGGTGATCCATTGCTATCTGAAAATTGACCTACGATGACTATATGACCATGTAACTTACCAACTGTAAATTGAAAGAAAAGGTTATAAACTCGAAGCTTGCTATGATTTTGTTAGTGTGGGATGAGAGACACAGTTTTATCAATGCAAAGATTTAACAGGCTACATCAAGTGGACGAAAAAAAAACCAATGTACCAATAGCACTATCATGCCGGTTGTATGGTAGGTCAAACAAATTGAGAATGTGCTTTTAAATCATTTTCTATGCATTCAAAATTATATAACTCATTTCTGTTCTTTATTTTTTTTTCTTTTCTTTTTCCATTTTTGAATGCTAAATAAAAAAACTTTTCATGGATTATTGGTTTGTTTCAGCAAATATAAAATTGTTATGTTTTAAGTTGATTTTTCAGTGTAACAGATATTTATTTGTCAAGCAGTCTTTTACAATGCATTTGTTTTGGCTTATGATATCATCGACCGTTTATTTGTGAGGTTTGGTACCTGAAATATGTTCCTATAGAATTTCATTCTCCGGCTTGGATGCGGTTCACATCAGGATCCGGATGAACCTGCAAGACAGTCCTTACACAGAAGCGTTGGGGGTAGCTCCTTCAGAAAATCCTGGACGCCCAAGTCAGTGGTGATTCTCAACAAACTGATGTGAGGAGAAGGCTTTTGCAGAAGAGTTTCTCAAGAATGACCTTCTGAGAGCTATAAACTCTGCTTGAGCTTTTTGAGTTAGGATTGAGCATACCCGAAGAGGTCTTAGGACAAGGTATTTATAGATCGCCTGAACTGATGGCGGGTTATTACCTGATTTCTTGGGTGCATTTTAGGAAGTGGAAAGCTGGGACAATTTGAATTTGATTCGAATCTAATTAGTTACGAGACCGATATGATTTGAATCCTATTAGTTACGAGGATCGACGGTCAAGAGGGTTGGTTGGTACTTCGAGATCCAGCTATTCATGGGTGTTAGGCCATATTTGGTGCTTATTTCCATCTTGGAGATACCGGAGCCGATGTGATTGGAATCTCGCCAAATAATCAGGAATTTAAATTTTCGTTGATTACAATCAGAGGGTCATGTTTGGCTCCTTGTTCCTATTTCAGAAAGATTGCTTTGAGATTCGAATGATTGGGGCTATTTATCCTACGAAATCCCTTGTGTAACGTCAGGCAATAAGGGCATCTGAGCCGAGATAGGGTGTTCTTCAATGCTGCCGAAGTATAGGGATGTCTCAGTCTTGTCGAGGCATGAGAATAGCTCGGTCTTACCGAGACACCGTAATAGCTTAGTCTTATCGAGGCATGAGGATAGCTCGGTCCTATCGAGACACCGTGATAGCTTGATCTTGCCAAGGCATGAGGATAGCTCGATCTTGCCAAGGCATGAGGATAGCTCGGTCCTACCAGGCATAGGAACAATTTAGTCCTGGCAGAACATCGTAGTAGGTTAGTTTTATTTTATCTTTTTTTGAATATATCGATTAGCGGGTTAGAAATCAAAAATGACCCTCGTCTTTTTATTGTATGCATGGATGTTGATGCGGTGATAATTTTATCCCGCAACACATGCACCTCACTCCCTAGTCCGAAGGGTAGGTTGGGCATAGGGAGTAGAGTTTCAGATGGCTTGCTTCGATTGGATGAATTCAAATTTGAAGAGGCGTGTCATGATGGCCTTATAAATGCCACATCATCGTTCCGTTATTATTTTTAGGTGGATGAGGCAAATCCTTCGTTTCCTATAAGCAATGATCGGGGGAATGACATGTGGCAAGCTTTTACGCTCGTAGCGCCCGTGCTGACAATTTGGATGCTTGGGATCCTCGCTGGTGATATCCCATCTTTCTGTCGAGGCAGTTTAAAAGAAGTTGGGGCAACGCTCTTTTCTGTTGCGCTGTCTTCTTGCCTTTTCCCTCGAAGACTCTTCTCTAAAAACCCTATGATTTGGCTAGAGTCTCCTTTGCTCATCCCGAAAAAATGGAGCATCCAGGTGATTTCACTTCCACCATGACCTCGAAGGATTTAGAGAAGATCCGCCAAAGGTATTGGATTCCTCAGAACATCAAGCTGCGAGTGCCGAGGCCTGAGCAAAGGGTTATAGAGCAATTGGAGCTGGGGCTTTCTTCTATGAAGAAAGTTTACGAGCGGGTCTTCGATTCCCCCTTTATCCGTTGGTGAAGGAGATAATGAGGTATTACAGCATGTCTGATGATGGTAGCTCCGAATAATTGGTGTCACATCATCAGGTTTATTCTATGTGTACCCACATGGGAGTGACAGTGACTCTTCCGCTATTTCGAGCGTGTTGCTGCCTCATCTTTTGAAGAATTTTGAGTGGCCTTTCATCAAACCTCAAAAGCTTTCAAGATGATATCAGACACTCCCTCTTCCATAAAGGGATGGAAGTCCAAATTTTTTATTGCCGAGTGGGATGATGGGTTCGACTTTCCATGGGTATGGACAAGTTATCTTATGAATCTGAACGAGCATCCAACTCTAACAAGGTGGGGAGAAGAAGACCTTAATGTCCTTAACAATAGTGAAGCACTGTCGGTTGATATTCTTCTAGCCGACAATACTCTCTTTAATGCCGGGCTCAGTCCCCTTGATCCTCGAGATGACTCTGCTTTCTCCTTTTGTTAAGCAGTTCATGTTGGCCTTTGACTAATTAAAAGTTTCTGTTGTGTTCGTAGCCGAAAGGTCAAGGTTTGGGGCTCAGATAAGGGAAGTGTTGGGCAAGCACCATAGGAAACATGGTTCCCAGGAAAGACGCAATCCCGAGAGAAAGCCCTACCTCCCTGAGTCGAGCTCAAGGGAGGCAGAAGAGTTAAATCTGATCAGTAATCTCTTGTGCCGATGAGAGGGAGAAGGAAGCATCGACAACGAAGGAGAAGGAAAAGCCATTTCCACTAGAGGAGAAACTGGTGGCCAAAGAAATACTGGTGATCGAAGAGAGGCCGGTGGCCAAAGAGAGGCCGGTGGCTGAAGAAAGACCAGTGGTCAAAGAGAGTTTGGGAGAGAATACCAATGAAGATCCTAGCTCACAAATAATGGTAATATTGGATGATTCCAATGGAACCCCACCACCTAATTGTGTGGCTCCTATGTCTGAGGATAAGGAGTTTCCTTCCAAAGGGGTTGAGAGCCTAGAGGCTCCCCCAACTATGTAGGAGAATCTCCAGTTCAAGGGTCTCCGGTTGAGGAGACAAGGAAGGTCGAAGGAGGTGCTTAGGTGGGGAGGAGCTTCTTGTTGACAAATCCCCCCTTGAGGATCCAAGGGAGGTTGAACAAGCGTTTGTGGATCAAGAAGAGTCCTCAGATGAGGAGGCTGATTAAGCCGAGGTTCCTCAGGCCGAGGCATCGGCTAAAGGGGCCAATTAAGCTGAAGCTTCTCAGGTTGAGATTTTGATTATACAGGCTAAGCGAGTCAAAGCTCCTCAGGCTGAGGCTCTTCAGATCAATTCATCAGCTGTTAATTGCTTGTTCCAGATCCTAATACCAAGGAGATGTTGTTCGCTCTGATTCGGTCCACCATGAGTGAAGGGGAGAGCTCTTCGGTGATGGGTCCCATTGAAGAGGATCTCGTTACTGTAGCATTTGGGCAATTAGGCATACTGAGGGATATGGAGCTCTTACCCAAGATCGCCAACCATCCCCTCATCAGGACTGCCATGGCCTATGCCTTCTGGGTAAGTTGAAACATCAAGGCATCCTATTTTCTTTTTAATTTATCTGGCTGAGATAGCTTTGTTGCAGAATGAAATTTTGATAAGGGCATTATGCAATCGTCTGAACCTGATCATGAGGGCCTATGCTCAAACCAGGAAGGAAGCCGCAGACCTTCAAGATAAAGTGGCATTAGTCGATGAGACCTCTAGGGACCTGTTACACCTTTGGGAACTGCTTGAGCGGGAAAATAAAAGAGGGAGGATTGCTCAGGAAAGAGCATCAAATCTTCAGGCTGAAGTTGACGAGCTTAAGAGAGCTCGCGAGTTAGCTAATAAAGCTTGGTTGGAGTTGTCTCTGTGCCAAGCCGAGTGTGCCAAAGAAGTAGAAGCTTTGAATAAATGTTTCGCCAAGGAGTGGAATGGTTTAAATAAGCAATTTGCCTAGGAGAGCAATGGCTTTAATAAGAGACTTGCCAAGGAAAGCGATAAGTCAAGGTGGCATCAAGAACAGATCGCCAAGCTTACCGCTGACTTGGCTCGAGCTCAAAAAGAGGCCAAGAATAGATAGTTGCTGTTGACCCAATTGATGATTTTGATGATTAACAAAACTATTTGAGTATAACAATTGAAGGCCTAATGATTTTGATTAAGTTTTTAGATTATAAGTCGATTGAATGATCAAAATCAAGAGTTAAATCTTGTTCTGGATCGAATCTAATGTCTAGGTAAGATTGCAGACATTAGAGTCGACTCCGAAAATCACAGAGCCGACTCCAGTGTCTGGCACGAAAGTTAGAGTTGACTCCGAGACTATTAGAGCCGACTCCAACAGAAAAGATAGACATGATTTTTCTGGCCCCGACTTAGAGTCGACTCCGGGTCTGTTAGAGTCGACTCCAAAAAAGTTTCTTGTCGACCCAGAGAAGTCAGAGACGACTCCAGAATTAATGGGTTAAAGTGTTTTGAGTTAGAGCCGACTCCAGAAAAGTTAGAGTCGACTCCAACCCACTTGGAACAAAAAATCAAATTGCCAGATCAGCTCTAACGGTAATATTTCTATTTTACTTTATTTCTAATGGATATATTTTGTTGCAAGGTACACTCCAACGGATAGTTTTCTTCCAAAAATGGTTTGAAAGAAATCTATAAAAAGGGAAGACTATCATTCAAAAACAAGAACGAAAAAACAAAGAAGAAAAACGGAAATAGAGAAATCCCAATTCAAAAATCCAAAAAGAGAGAGCCTGAATCTCAAGAAAAAAACCTTCTAGCCTCCAATTCCACTCCACTCCAAAAAGCTCAAGAGGAATCCAAGGCATTCAAATCAAATTTGGTGGATTTCCCAAATTGGAGAAAGAGGATCTGTTTCTTGCTTTTCAATCCTTCTCAACTGCTTCAACTATGAAGAATCAGAGCTGAGGCTTGATTCAATCTAGCAAGGAGAAGAAGAAAAGAAGAAAGAAGAAAAGAAGAAAAGCTCAAAAGCCAACCAACTACAAATCAGGCTTTTCTAAACCTTGTTTTTTACTTGATTATTTGCTCATTGAGGAGCTGTGTACTTGAAAAATAATATTTCTTTTGTTTGTGTCTAGTTCAATCT
>UESW01004933.1:0-17397 GCA_900491605.1 Calamus simplicifolius | reverse complement strand
TTAAACTTTTGTCTGATTAGTTTCCATTCCTTCTCAGCCGAACTTTTTCCTGGCCGGTCAGATGTTAAGTGCCTGCATCGTTGGCGAAAGGTTCTCAATCCTGGGCTAATTAAAGGAGCTTGGACCAAAGAGGTGCATGTCAAAATCCCTTATAGCTACAAGAAAATAAGGAAGTCCACCTTGATTATCGGTTGCAATAACAAGTCTCCTGCTATGTTATTTTAGGAAGATGACTGTATAATTGATCTAGTTGCAAAGTATGGTTCTAAGAAGTGGTCTGTCATTGCAAAATCTTTGCCAGGCCGCATAGGCAAGCAATGTCGAGAGAGGTATGTACTGTTCACTACAGTCGTAGTATCTCATATGTTCAAGTAAAGCAATATGTATCCAACTTCTTTTACTACTTTCTGCTGTTGTGAACCTTGTGTAAAATTTTGGTGATCAAGTTCTTCCTGGTTCCTCCTTAAATTTGCATTCACTAAATTTTTAAATTAAATGCAACTTGTTAAGCTTGTCTGAATTTTTAATAAATGCAAGGCTCTCTTCTGACCAAGAAACCATTTAGAAGGTGAACAAGTGTTAAAATCTGGATTTTTGGAAGCTGCTTTAGCTATCTTCTGTAGTTTCTAGGTTAACTCAAGTTAAGATATTCAACTTTATCTGGATACCAATGGGAAGAGGGATCTTTCATGATTTTGGGAGAAAATCCTTGAAATCAGAGGATTGAGTGAGTATACTTGATAGGTGCCAGTGTTATGGAACAGTGCACTAAGGCTGAAATTTGTATGTTCCTGGTTAAAGTATATTCTGATCTATTTATTACACACTCAAACATATGACATAATAAATATAAAGAAAGCATCTGTAACTGGTAAACATTTGTAGCCTTATTTCAAGTTTTCAACAAATTTCATACCAATTATGAACATGATGTTAGCACTATTAGAGGTTTTTTTTTTTTCCAAAACAAAAGAGAAAGAACAATGAATGCTATACATGACAAAAACATTTTAGCATGAATTAAAATTGTTCACAGATCAAACTTCATCATGTTAAATTTACTGTGCTAGCCGGTTATCAGTTTTGTGTAGGGATTAGTATCTGTGTGACATCCATACCAGCCAATAAATATTAAATCTGAGTCAATATTTATCACTCCAATAAACATGGTACATCCTAATTCATAATGATACAAGCTCATGCCCTGCTTCACCCTTCTGAATATCAGCGAATGACCATCTCAAACAGCTTTATTTCTAAGGCAGTTTAGAGCTTTTCTCAATTGGATTTATAACCTCATGTTGGGAGGCCCTAGGAATTGATCTATCAATTTAATGCAGTAACAGTACAAAATGCCATTATACATGAGAATAAATGCTACAAATTAAGGTAACCGTAAATAACAGCTTCTGCAATACCAACAGTCATGTAAAATACACATGTTGACGTGTAGCCAATATTACACATATCCCCAGTTCTTATTGTGAATTCTGAGCTTTTTTAATCTGTTCTAAAATGCAAAATTTAGGTGAATCTGATCCCAACTCAATTGTTTGTGGGTTGGATTTGGCTTTGTCTTCTGAAACAAGGGGTGGAGACAAATGGGAAAGGACAAATGCAAAGTGGCACAGCATTGGAGGTGGTGTAAGAGAAGAGGTGGCACATCCTGTTTTTGAAAAGTATTTAATCAATCAACTGGGTGATTGTCTCCTCGGTTTTACAGTTAAAAAAAAAAAAGTAAAAATAATAAAAAGGATAAGGTACATCTAATGCATATCAAAATTAGAATGTTTGAGATTTATCATAAAAATATATTTTGCCGTTTCAAGTTTTATGTGTTTATAGATCTATTGGGGAAAAAAAAAAAAAGCAAAGTGGTAATTGAATGCTCAAACATAAGCTTCAAACAGGGAAGCATTTTTAAAGAAGAGACGATCTGTTAGGTTTCTGCTTAAGTTAGTAGAATCAATATCCCCATCTTTACTTTACTATTTTTTTTTTTTTTTTCTCATCACTTTGATCACTGATCTTTTTAAAATCAATTTCTCATTCTCAGAGATAGAACCTAACTTGGAATAAGTTAGCAAATATTCACATCTTGGCATAACTTAAAAAAAAAAAAACTCTAAAATTTTCTCTTTTAATGCTTTCTCTTCTCTGGTCCTTTTTAGAAATGAGATGTTTTTTTTATATCTTCTGATAATAGATATAAAATAGCCTATTAATATCAAAAAAGACTTGATGGCATCCAATGTCTATTTCGTTTATGCCTCGCTTTATTTAAACTCCACGGTGGGTGAGAGAGAGAGAGATGGAATTCGGAGATAGAGAAGAAAGCGGATTGCTTGCAGCTGATGGGAGGATGGTTTCCTCTCCTTCTCCTTTTTCTATCATTCCTTCTTCTTTTTCTTCCATACGTCAGTGTAGAATCTGTCATGAAGAGGAGGAAGAGAGCTCCACAAGCATGGAATCCGCTTGTGCTTGTTCCGGGACTTTAAAGGTAATGATCTTAGGTTCTGGGTTTGTTATCTGAATTTCTTCATGTTTTTCTCATCAAAAAAAATGATTTTTACTCATTTATATCACTGATTTTGGTGTTCCCCTGTTTCAGTTTGCTCACAGGGAATGCATACAGACATGGTGTAATGAGAAAGGGAACACCGTTTGTGAGATTTGTCTTCAGGTTAGAGCATGGAATTTTTTTTTTTTTTTAATGTGGCGTGGGTAGAAATAATAAGCGCTTTTTCTGTTGGGAATTTTCTCCCTTTTCTGTAAGTTTATTGTTTTTGATGAGATGTTCTATTCTTGGAAGTTTGAAGTCCTATTGATTCACATCTTTAGCAGTGATTCAGATTCCAACTTATCTTGGCCTTTTTAGCCTCATCTTTAGAATTTCTCCTTGATTAGAAACTAAGATGTACTTGAAAAAATCAAATTCTCATAGCCTGCTAGCTTGGGGGAAAGAAAAAAAAAACAAACAAACAAACTCTCAAAGCTTTAGCCTAAAGTAATCTGTTGCTTTATTTGTTTTTGAAGACATTCAAACCAGATTATACTGTTCCACCGAAGAAGGCTTTGGTCTATATTTTAAAAATCAAACACGGCCGATAATAACCATGGTTTCATATGGTTTTATATTTCCTAGTAAAAAATTAATAGGGGAATGATAGAGAGGTGCATGCATGTTGTATGATTAGCTGGGCGGGGGTGCGTTTGGGGGGGGGGGGGGGGGGGGCGTGGGTTTGGGGAGGGGTGTGGGCTGGGCGGCTGGGTTGGGTTTTCGTGGTGGGGGGGGGGGGGGGGGGGGGGGTGCTGGGCGGCTGCGTTGGGTTTTCGTGGGTGGGGGGGGGGGCGGGGGGGGGGGGGGCGGGGGGGGGGGGGGGGGGGGGGGGGGGCGGGCTGGGGGGGGTGGGGGGGGGGGGGGGGGGGGGGGGGGGGGGGGGGGGGGGGGGGGGTGTGCTGGGCGGGGTTGGGGTGGGCGGGGGGGGGCGGGGGATGGGGGGTGTTGTGTTTTGGGGGTGGGGGAACATTGCCGACGCTTTTTAAAGCGTCGGCAGTTTTACCGACGCTTTTCAAAGCGTCGGCAAATTTCTTTTCCACCCTCTTCCTAACAACGCTTTTAAAAGCGTCAAAAGGCTATATCCCGACGCTAAAAAAGCGTCGGGAAATAACTTTAAAAGCGTCGTTAGCCCTTGCATTTACTGTAGTGAATTCATCACCCTCGAAAGCAAAAGAGGAGTAGTTACATTTGGGGATAATGGCAAAGGCCAAATCTTGGGGCTTGGTAACATTCAAATAACTCCCTCCACATATATTGAAAATGTCTTATATGTTGATGGTTTGAAACATAATTTAATTAGCATTAGTCAATTATGTGACAAAGGTTTTAAAGTATCATTTGAATCTTCTATATGCACAGTTGCTAATCCCATTGATAATAGCATTGTTTTTATTGGAAATAGAAATGGCAATGTATACTTGATTGACTTAGACAATTTGTCTACTAATAATCATTGCTTAGTTGCTAATAATGCTAATATGAATGAGATTGGTTGGTTGTGGCATCGAAGATTAGGTCACGCAAGCACACACCTGATTTCAAAACTAATTAGAATGGATTTAGTAAAAGGACTACCTAAAATAGATTTTGAAAATAACAAAATATGTGATGCATGTCAGTTTGGAAAACAAACGAGAAGTTCTTTTAAATCTAAAAATGTTGTTTCAACTTCTAGGCCATTAGAGCTACTTCACATGGACCTTTTTGGACCAACTAGAACCACAAGTCTAGGAGGAAAGAAATATGGTCTTGTGATAGTAGATGATTACTCTAGATTCACTTGGGTAATGTTTTTAGCTCACAAAGATGAGACTTTCTCGATATTCCTGAAATTCTTCAAGAAAGTAACAAATGAGAAAAACACTACCATAGTGTCTCTAAGAAGTGATCATGGAACTGAATTTGAAAATCACTTATTTGAAAGTTTTTGCAATGAAAATGGTATTAATCATAATTTTTCTGCACCAAGAACCCCTCAACAAAATGGAGTAGTTGAAAGAAAAATAGAACTCTAGAAGACATGGCCCGTACCATGCTATGTGAAAGTAAACTCCCGAAATACTTTTGGGCGGAAGCTATTAACACAGCATGTTACATCCTAAATAGAGCATTAATAAGACCTATTTTAAAGAAAACACCTTATGAATTATGGCATGATAGAAAACCCAACATTAAATATTTTCATGCATTTGGTTGTAAATGTTTTATTCATAATAATGGTAAAAATAACTTAGGTAAATTTGATGCAAAATCTGATGAAGGAATATTCTTAGGTTATTCAACAACTAGTAAAGCATATAGAGTGTTCAATAAAGGAAGTTTAATTGTTGAAGAATCTATTCATGTAGTTTTTGATGAATCTTTAGCATCAAGTTCCAAAAGGATTGATGATGAGGAAGATACAAACATTCTCGAAAACAATCTTGAAAAACTTAATATTGATGTATCTTCAGATCATGAACAAGAAGCTAAAGATAATGATTCGCCTAATGCTGATGTTATTAATACTAATCATAATGATGTAGATCTACCAAGAGATTGGAGATACGCTTATAGTCATCCCAAGGAATTGATTATAGGTGATCCATCTCAAGGAATAAGAACTAGATCATCTATGAGAAATATTAGTAATCACCTTGCATTTGTTTCTCAAATTGAACCTAAAACCATTGAAGAAGCTGAAAAAGATAATAATTGGATGTTAGCTATGCAAGAAGAATTAAACCAATTCACTAGAAATAATGTATGGACATTAGTGGAAAGACCTAAAGATCATTCTGTTATAGGATCAAAATGGGTTTTTAGAAATAAACTAGATGAAAATGGCATAGTAATTAGAAACAAAGCTAGATTAGTTGCAAAAGGATATAATCAAGAAGAAGGTATTGATTTTGATGAAACCTTTGCACCTGTAGCTAGATTAGAAGCCATTAGGCTATTACTTGCATTTGCATGTCACATGAACTTTAATTTATTTCAAATGGATGTCAAAAGTGCATTTTTAAATGGATTAATAAATGAAGAAGTATTTGTTGAACAACCACCGGGATTTGAAGATCATGAATTTCCAAATCACGTTTTTAAATTGCACAAAGCTTTATATGGTTTGAAACAAGCACCTAGAGCTTGGTATGATAGACTAAGTAAATTTTTGATTGAAAATGATTTTACAAGAGGAAATGTTGATAAAACATTTTTTTGAAAAGAAAAGATAAAGATTTACTTGTAGTTCAAATTTATGTTGATGACATTGTATTTGGTGCTACTAACAATCTTCTATGTCAAGAGTTTGCTAAGTTAATGCAGGGAGAATTTGAAATGAGCATGATGGGAGAACTCAATTTCTTCCTTGGACTCCAAATCAAACAAAGCAAAGAGGGAATCTTTATCAACCAAACAAAGTACACAAGAGAAATTCTAAAGAAGTTTGGTATGGAATCAATCAAACCCCTCGGAACACCAATGAGTCCTTCATGCAAGCTGGACAAAGATGAAGAAGGTAAGAAGGTTGATCAAAAATATTATCGAGGTATAATCGGATCCCTACTTTACTTAACTGCAAGTAGACCAGACATAATGTTTGCTTTGCTTATGTGCTAGATTTCAGTCTGAACCTAAAGAATCACATTTAATTGCTGTTAAAAGAATTCTTAGATACCTTAGTGGAACAAAAAATGTAGGTTTATGGTATTCTAGAGACTCAACATTAAATCTGATTGCTTATTCTGATTCTGATTATGCTGGATGTAAGTTAGATAGAAAAAGCACAAGTGGTGCATGCCAATTTTTAGGAAGTAACTTAATCTCATGGTTTAGCAAAAAGCAAAATTCGGTTGCATTATCTACTGCTGAAGCAGAATATGTTGCAGCTGGAAGTTGCTGTGCTCAAATCCTATGGATTAAGAGACAACTTGAAGACTATGGTATCACACTTGATAAGACACCTATAAGATGTGATAATACAAGTGCAATCAATCTAACTAAAAATCCAATTCAACACTCAAGAACAAAGCATATTGAAATTAGATATCACTTTATAAGAGAACATGTTGCCAATAATGAAATTTGTCTTGATTATGTGAATACTGAAGAACAACTGGCAGATATATTTACAAAACCCTTAAGTGAAGAGAGATTTTGTTATCTTAGAGGAGAATTAGGAGTTTGTGATCCTTTGGAATAATTTTCTGAAACTCTTAAGAACAACTATCTAGATTTCATCAATTTCTTGAAAAATCTCGATATTCAATAAGGAAATCTATCTAGATCTTGATTCATTGTTTCCCCAATTGCTAAGGAACATTTATCTAGAGTTTGATGATTAATTTGAATAGTTTCAGATCCTTGAAACTTGATTTTTTATCTCTGAAACTGTTAGAGTCGACTCTAACAGTTTGTGGAGTCGACACCTTAGTTTTTGATGTTCTGTCTAAGCAATTAGAGCCGACTCCGGCTTCTGTAGAGCCGACTCTAATTCGAGCGCTGACAGACTTTCTGGTTCGGAGCCGACACCCAGTTTTCGGGAGTCGACTCTAGGTCGAACTAGGTCAAAAATAAAAAGGCGGAGTCGACCCCAAATCATTTTATCCGTCTCCCAAAACCCCTCCAAGGAGTTCCAAAGCCTTTCCAACCTCCCCAATCTTCTCAAAACCTTTGATTACACATTCCAATCAACTCAATGGCACCCAAGAGGCGCGGTTTCGTCGGAGGAGCGTCCGTTCCCACGAGGCGACGCACGATTCGGAGGCAACCCTCGCCATCCTCCTCTTCGGCCACTCAAGAAGATTCCCTCCTTCACCCTCTTCACCCAAAGTAGATCAACTAGCCGGTAAGACTATCACAACTGGAAGGAAGGTCAACTTTGATTTCTTTGAGTCGGAGGGCTTCTCAATAGGAAGATGTTTAAAAGAAATGGGGTGGGAAAAGATTTGTTCATTAGATATCCCCACTTATCCTGCCCTAGTGAGAGAATTTTACAATGATTTGAGTAGAGGAGAAGGCGGTTTAGTCAGTATTGTAAGAGGAACTAGAGTTGTAATAACTGCTGAAATCCTTGGAAATCTGTTGGAAATGCCCACAATTGGTATTATGGAATATCAGCATGATGATAGAAGTGGTGCATTGTCAAGAATGTTAGGGAGGGATGTAACCGAGTTTGAGGAAATTCTTGCTAATCAATTAAATCTGGAGCTCAGGTTACTACACAACATATGTGGAAGAATTTTATTCCCCAAAATTGGTAGATTTGAGTACGTCTCGGAGCGAGACATTCTTTTGATGGATTGTATTATAACTGGAAGGCCAGTCAACCTAGCTGGCATGATGATTGGTTATATGGCAGAGGCTGCTACAAAGAAAAGATCTACACTGCCATATGGTATGGTTCTGACATTGATCTTTAGAAGCCAAGGTGTGCTAATTATGGATAATGAACCCCTAAGAAATTAAGGCACACTGACTATTATAGTATTTCTACTATTCATCGGATGGGCTTCAAGAAGTTAAATGGTATCTGGATGAAAGGAGGACGAGAAGAAAGAGCTGAGAGAGATAGAACTGAAGAGGCCAGAGTAGAAGATATCCCTGGACCATCCACTGCGGGACCATCAGTCCCTGATCCATTTATTGCGGGACCATCTACAGCTGGACCTTCAGAAGCTGGACCGAGCACAGTTCCCTCTCCTCCACATCTGTCTGTTACTGCTTCTGGGAGATTCTCTGATGAGCAGATTGGTCAGTTGAGAGCCTTGCTTGCTGAATATGACAGTCAGAGATCTCATGAGATTAATCAATTAAAAGAAGACTTCAATCAGCTAAAAGAAGAACTTAACTCGAGACTTGACATGATTTCCTTTTCCATAAGCAATTCTGTTGAATCCTTTGGTGCTGAACTTCACAAAATCTTTGAAAGGATGGAAGGCATTGCTGATGGCTCGGGATCTTATGTTCATGCAACTGGTCAACTGAAGAAGGACATTGACCTTGCAGTCTCACAGATTGAAGCTTGTCTTGAAAATTTTAAGAAATCTCAAAAAGATGATGTAATGGAAATCATAGGTCACTTGAAGAAAATTGTATTCAAACATATCTGACTTTGATTTTGATTTTGATACTCTTTTGTATCTTAGGTTCTCCAGGTTTACTTTATCTTGATAGTTTGTATTTAGGAATTTTGAGGTAACTTTGGAATGTACTTGAATCAACTTATGTAATGTTTCTTACTTATGTAATGCAATTACACATTTTCAAATCTGTCTATGATTGACTGCTTGAATCCCTATGTCTTATTGAACCAACAATTTTTCTCTAATAACTTTCTTTATCTAATACTCTCCTTATTGCTGATAACAAAAAAGGGGGAGAGATGGTTGAATATGCAAAAAAAAAAAGACTTGAAATTTTAATGAGAGATGGTTGAATATGCAAAAAGAAAGAAAGAAAGGGGAGAAATGATTGTTTATGCAAAAAGAAAGAGACTTGAAATTTTAATCAGTTCAATTAAAATTTGATTTTTATATATAGGGGGAGCTATTCAATGCAGGGGGAGCTTAACAACAAGCTTAATTGCAATTTTCTGTACATTTAGTTTAAATGTTCATAATTGATGGCTTATATAGAACTCATGCATAATTTTAAAAGTTCACTTTGAATATTGGCATCAAATCCTTCATTAAAAATGTTTTAAGCTTTAAAATGACTATAATCTTTAGTTCGAATGAATTTTTTGAATGCATATACTCAAAGTTTTTGTTATCATCAAAAAGGGGGAGATTGTTGACCCAATTGATGATTTTGATGATTAAAAACTATTTGAGTATAACAATTGAAGGCTCTAATGATTTTGATTAAGTTTTTCAGATTATAAGTCGATTGAATGATCAAAATCAGGAGTTAAATCTTGTTCTGGATCGAATCTAATGTCTAGGTAAGATTGCAGACATTAGAGTCGACTCCGAGAATCACAGAGCCGACTCCAGTATCTGGCACGGAAGTTAGAGTCGACTCCGAGACTGTTAGAGCCGACTCCAACAGAAAAGACAGAACGTTGATTTTTCTGGCCCCGACTTAGAGTCGACTCCGGGTCTGTTAGAGTCGACTCCAGAAAAGTTTCTTGTCGACCCCAGAAAAGAGAGACGACTCCAGAATTAACGGATTAAAGTGTTTCGAGTTAGAGCCGACTCCAGAAAAGTTAGAGTCGACTCCAACCCACCTGGAACGAAAAATCAAATTGCCAGATCAGCTCTAACGGTAATATTTCTATTTTACTTTATTTCTAACGGATATATTTTGTTGCAAGGTACACTCCAACGGATAGTTTTCTTCCAAAAATGGTTTGAAAGAAATCTATAAAAAGGGAAGACTATCATTCAAGAACGGAAAAACAAAGAAGAAAAACGGAAATAGAGAAATCCCAATTCAAAAATCCGAAAAAGAGAGAGCCTGAATCTCAAGAAAAAAACCTCTAGCTCAAATCCACTCCACTCCAAAAAGCTCAAGAGGAATCCAAGGCATTCAAATCAAAGTTTTGGTGGATTTCCCAAATTGGAGAAAGAGGATCAGTTTCTTGCTTTTCAATCCTTCTCAACTGCTTCAACTGTGAAGAATCGGAGCTGAGGCTTGATTCAATCTAGCAAGGAGAAGAAGAAAAGAAGAAAAGAAAAAGCTCAAAAGCCAACCAACTACAAATCAGGCTTTTCTAAACCTTGTTCATTTACTTGATTATTTGCTCATTGAGGAGCTGTGTACTTGAAAAACAATATTTCTTTTGTTTGTGTCTAGTTCAATCTGGGGGATTGAACTAGTGGAGGTAGTCTTACCTCGGTACAAGCTTGGTATAGCTTGTGTTAGGGTTTTTGTGCTGGTGAGCCCGGAAAACCGGCTGGGTTCGTTGTGATCCCGGGAAAACAACAAGTTTGAGTTGTGAGCTTGTAAAACAACTCGGCTGTAATCAAGGAAGATTATAGTGTGGACCCAAGTGAATCTTGGGAGTGGACGTAGGTGTTGGATACACCGAACCACTATAAAATCTTTGTGTTTGCCGTGTCTCCTTTATCTCTATCTCTATCTCTATCTTATTGATTGTATTTTATTTTTGCATCTGCATTCACTTTCACTCACACTAAGCAAACAAATATTTCAAAAGGTTTAAATTTTTTTTAGAACCCAATTCACCCCCCTCTTGGGTTGTCATCTGGGCCAACAGTTGCAGATCGACAAAACCATGTCAAGGCTGCACCGATATAATAAGGAGAGAATGAGGGCTTTAAGCAAATTGAGTAGATGAAAGCAGAAATGGCTCGGCAAGATGAGGAGGTATGGCTCCGTGAATTACTTTACTTTACTTTACTCATTTTATGGCTCCTTTTTAATGTTGTTGGCTCGGTTGACCTTATTTTTCCAACTGAACAAAATCATGGTCGAGGCTAACGATAGTATAAAGGCCTTGCATAGGGAGCTGGCTTCGAGTCACTAGAAGTGCTCCGAACTTTGTGATCAAGCAGTTGAGGCTAATAAGCATGTTGCTTTGGCAGTGGAGAAGTATAAAATTTTGCTCATTTAATGGAGGAGTGGACGGTGGCCTACGAAGAGGCGTACTAGATTGGAGGAGAGGAAGCACGATCAAGAGTGTCTCGAGTGTACCCAGAGCTGAACCTCTCCTTTTTGGATGCCAAAAACTATTGTGGTCATACGCCAGTGGAAAAATCACCAGCAGCAACTCAATTATTTGCCGAAACCGAGTATGACGATATACCGAGCATCAACTTTGAAGTGGCTTTGGATGAGAACATGATCGAGGATCCGACGATGGTTATTCAAGAGGGAGGAGTTCGTTAGCTTGCTGCCGAGGGGACCGAAGCTCCGTTGTTGGCCACCTTTGAGATAGGTGAATCAAGCCAGCCTTCTCTGAACATTCTTGAAGCTGCTCCCGAGGTCTAGCCTAAAGCTTAAGAATCTTTCTTGTAATCCTCTTCTTTTTTTGTAATTGGAAGGACTTATGTGTCTTGTAATATCGATCCTTATGAATGAAATTCTATTTTTCTCAATGTTCCTTGTTGCTTGAATGTTGCACATTTAATGGCTCTTTTTAGTACGCTCTATGACCCATCAGCTTCGGATGCCCAAACTTAATTTCCATCGAGTTGCATAAGTAGATTGGCTTCATTAGAGTTAAAAAGCTTTTAGCAACTCGACCTTGGCGGGGTGAATTGATGGCTCGGATTTATCGAGGGTAAAGAGTTGGCTCGATTTTTACTAAGATATGAGAAATTGCTCGGCTTTGCCGAGACAAAAGAGTTTGTTCGATTGTATCGAGAGAGATCGCTCGGTCTTGCCGGGGTAAAGGAGATTGCTCAATTTTCCCGAGGTTTCTCCATATCTCAGTTTTTTCGAGGCTTCTCCATAGCTCAATTTTTTTGAGTTTTATTGGTATCTCATTTTTTCAATGGCTTTTACTCCATAATTGATATGCTCCATTTTTGATGCGGGCTTACTTCTCGTATACGTCAAGTAATCAATTATGTCAGGTCACGCATCCTTTCGTAACCAACCCTCAGCCTTTATTCATGCTTTGAGAACCAAAAATGGCTTCTTGCATTTAAGTTTCCTGTGTTGAGATCGAGGGAAGATCTTTTGCTTTTTCTTGCGATGTGAGGGGAGACTCCTCACATGCCCTATGGAGTCTACTGAGATGGCAACACGTGGTCGGTCCATGGGCTCGAAAAGCACTCATCTTATTGGGCAAAGAGAAACCCTTTGGATTCCACCCGAGAGAGCACGGATGGGCGACACATTGCCCTAACGGGGTCGAGGTATGTCGATTGATATGCTTAGAATCCTGGGGCATTATCCTCGTTAATGATGATGTTCCCTGTTTGATGGCTATAAAAAAGGGGGGGGGGAGAGTAGGAGATGTTGAACGTTGTCAGATAGCCTCTTTCTGCTGAGTGTAAAAAAAATTTGTGAGGTTTTTTTCAATGTTGAAGTCAGAGGCCGAAGGGTTGGCCTTTCCTTTTGAGATTTGGCTTGGGCTTGATGGTTTGGATGAAGAAGTTGTTGAAAAGCAAGCCACTCCCAAGGCACCAAGGAGCACGCCTTTCAGAGTCTGCAATTCCACAATCATGGCATTATCAGAGATGGCCCAGAAACCTTCTTCTCAGCGTTTAAGTATGAAGGATAAGAAGGAGAAGGAGAATAAGAAGGGAGGAGCTGTGGAGGTCATACATGAAGTACAAGGAAGGATGTATAGAGGTTATATGCAAAGCGCACAAGAGCACTTCCACTTGACATTATCCATCCATTGTGGAACTATAGAGGCCATAATGGAAATGTTATTTTTGATGGGCCTCAACTTCCATAGGCTTTCCATCAACCATGGTAGCCTTTATTGATCCACCGAAGGAAATAGCAGAAGATCCATCAGGTGGCCTCTTAAAGGATGGAAAGCTTAAGGTAAGCTTCTTCGGATTGCTTCTTTTTTCTATATCTTTGCTCGGTGTTCTGAAGATCGCAATTCAATGGAGTTTGCTTTCTAGAGCAGAAGACGTTGTTGGTGGGATGTGTGTAGTTGGAACTTTTTCATTTAGAAATTCTTTGTATTTTCTATGCTGTAACATACTTGTAATGCCTTGTGATAGGCTGTAATCTTTTTGTAATGTAATATTTTAGAATAAATAAAAGAATTTTTTTTCTTCAAATATTTGTTTCTTCTTATTTCCATTTTCACTAAGTATTTGTAACTTCGACCATCAATGCCTTCAGTCTCCTCAAAGACTCAGACTATGCTTATGTGCGCCTAAGGCTAGATTTTTTGTTTGACCAAAGTATAGGAAAAGCTCAGACTTGCCAAGACAAAAATATCCATCGAGCCTTTTATTAGCTGAAAGGAGCGATCATTTAACTTGTCTAAGATTCAGATGAATGTACCCAATTGGAAAAAATTTGTAGAATGTTGAGAGATAGGAACTTAGCTTTTGCTAAGTCTTAACTTGTTATGTTCAGCTCTACCATCGCTCATAAGTCGTCTAGCAATGCTGAACTTTAGAGAAAGGAGTACTTAACTCTTTTTAGACCGTAGGAAGGTCCACTCAGCTTTGCCGATATTTGTTGAATGTTTGGCCATGCCGAAGCCCTTCGAAAATTTTCACTTGGTTTTCTAAAGTTAGGGTGAATTGCTCGGCCGTGCCGAGATATGGAGAGAATTTTACCTCGCCCCACCAAGGTGCGGAGAATGTTGCTTGGTCATGCCAAGGTACGAAGAAATTTTACTTGGTTCTGCCAAGGTACAGAGAATATTGCTCGACCGTGCCAAGATATGGAGAAATTTTACATGGCCCTATCAAGGTATAGAGAATGTTATTCGGCCGTGCCAATGTATGTTGGTAAAGACTCGTAGGTCGGTGGTTGGGCAGGACCTACCTTTCAATAGCAACTTGGAGAAAATGATCAAAGAGAAGATATTTAAATTTAGGGGTAAAATTTCATTGTGATGAGAAAAATAGCTCAGTTCAAGTGTACTTCACTGGTGGTATATCCGAAGGTTGTCCGCATTCCATATCCGAAGAGTAGCTCTTCCATCAAGATCTTGTAGCTTATAGGTACCGGGTCCGATGTCCTCCGTGACTTGATAGAGGCCTTTCCAGTTTGGGGATAGCTTTTCTTGTTCCAATGGTTTAGAAACGGATATCTTGTGGAGCACAAGGTCACCGGGGAGGAATAACTTTCCTTTGACTCAAGAAAAATGATAACGAGCTACTTGTTATTGATAGGCAGCCATTCAGATCTAAGCCTTTTCTCTAACTTTTTCTATTAAGTCGACATTATCTCAAAGTTGCTCATCGTTTAACTCCTCTGAGTAGCTCTCTACTCATGGCAAAGGTAATCCCACTTCCACAGGAATGACGGCTTCAGTACCAAAGGCCATTCTGAATGGAGTTTCACTGGTAGGGATTCTCTAGGTGGTTTGGTAGGCCCATAGAACATGATGAAGTTTGTCTACCCATCTGCCTCATGCTCTACTGAGACAAGCTTTAATTCCCTGCAGTAAGGTTCGGTTTGTTACCTCTACTTCACCATTGGCTTGGGGGTGTCCGATTGTCCAATTGAGGTGAGCCGATGGTTGATGCCATAGTCTTTGCAAAACTTTTAAAACTTTGGATTGTCAAATTATCGGCCATTGTTGGTGATTATGGTGTGTGGAAGGCTGAACCGATTGATGATGGATCTTCATATGAAATTCTTAGCTCAGGCTTCAGTTATCTAGGCAATCGCCTCGGCTTCAACCCATTTGGTGAAGTAATCAATTGCTACGAACAAGAATTTACTTTGTTTGATGGCAGGTGAAAACAGGCCGAGGATATCCATCCCTCACTTGACAAAAGGCCAAGCAGACGATATTGATATCAGATGAGCGAAGGGGAGCTTCTGAACATTGGAATGCCACTGGCATGAATCACAGGCTCAGACAAAATCATCGGAGTCTTTTTGCATGGTTGGGCAGTAGTAACCTTGGTGCAGCACTTTGTAATATAAGGCTCAGCCACCAAAATGATTTCCGCAGATGCCTTCATGTACCTTTCGTAAAGCATAATTAGCTTCTAATAGTCGAAGGCATTTAAGTAACGATATAGAGAAGGAGCTTGTACAACTGATCATCAAGTAGAGCATAGTGAGATGCTTGCATTTTTAGTTTTCTAGCCTCTTTTCTGTCTGTCAGAAGAGATCTGCCTTTAAGATAATTAAGGATCGGGTCTAGCCAGGATGGTTCGGCTTTGATCTGCATCACTCGATCAGCGTCGGCAATGCTGGACTTCTCGAGGACTTCCAAGTAAAATTTTTGCTCGAGATCCATCAAGTCCATGGTGGCCAGGCAAGATAGAAGGTCGACACATGTATTTTTGGTTCTTGAAACTTGAATAACTTCAAGTTTAGAAAAGTTGAAGGACAAGTCGCGCACCTTTTGAAAATAACGAACCATGTTTGGTTTTTGAGCTTCAAATTCTCCTCGCACATAGCCGGCGACCAGTTGGGAGTCAATGTAGACATTCAATCTCCTCACTTTTAGGTCATTGGCAATTCAGAGTTCGATGAGTAGAGCCTCATACTCAGCTTCATTATTGAAGATGGAAAGGATAAGTGGATGCCATAATTGAATGTAACTCCCTTCAGACCGGTGAGGAC
The DNA here is from genome assembly GCA_900491605.1 of Calamus simplicifolius. Taxonomy (NCBI): domain Eukaryota; kingdom Viridiplantae; phylum Streptophyta; class Magnoliopsida; order Arecales; family Arecaceae; genus Calamus; species Calamus simplicifolius. The sequence goes on along the minus strand of UESW01004933.1, from coordinate 1,661 downwards.
TAGGTCTACGCCCGAATCATTTATGCTGAAAGATCCATCTACATGAAGCAGCTATAAGGCTTTAGATTTTGATTGCTCAGAGAACTCTAGAGTCGAGCCATCCTCTAGTATGGTGCATTCAAGGAGAAAATCTACCAGAACTTGTGCCTTGATAGCAGGGCAAGGCTGGCATCGGATGTCATGCTCGCTTAGCTCAATAGCCCATTTTGCCATCCTCCTCGATACTTCTGAATGGTGGAGAATTGACTTAATAGGTTGGTCGGTTAGTACTACATAGCATGTGCCTAGAAATAAGGATGTAGCTTCCGAGCGAATGTTATTAAAGCCAATACCATCTTCTTGATTCGAGTGTACCTTGTTTCAGCATCATGGAGCAATTTGCTGACATAATAGACTGGTCTTTGAAGTTTATTTTCTTCTCGAACCAGTATAGAGCTGATGACACTCTCTGAAACAGCCAGGTATAGATATAGGACTTCTTCGAGCTTCGAGCTATTAAGGAGCGGCAGTGAGCCCAGATACCTTTTGAGGTCCTCAAAGGATTTATGGCAGTTTAGAGTCCATTAAAAATTTTTAGCCGACCAAAGCGCTCTGAAAAAGGAAAGACACTTCTCGGTCAATCGGAACGATAAAGTGATTGAGTGCCGCTATCCTTTCGGTAAGGCATTGTACCTCTTTGATCAATCTGGGAGGCACCATTTCTTGGAGAGCCCGAATCTTTTGAGGGTTTATCCTGATGCCTCGCTGGAAGAACATGAAGTCCAAGAACTTCCCAAAGTTGACTATAAAGGCACACTTAGTTGGATTCAATTTCATCTAATACTTTCTGAGTGTCGCAAAGCTCTTTGTGAGATCATTGATGTGATGGGATGTGTTGGTCCAGATAGCAACCCAAGAGGGGGGTGAATTGAGTTTTCAAAAAATTAAACTCTTTTGAAAGATAACCCCCAGCGAAAATAAAGACTTAGATTCATAGATTTAAAACTAAGCAACTATAAATAGAGAGTTGAAGATAAAGAGACAATCACGGCAAACACAATAGATTTATAGTGGTTCGGTGTACCTACACCTACGTCCACTCCCAAGTACCTCTTGGGTCCACACTATAATCAAACTGATTACAGCAGAGTTGTTTTGCAAGCTCACAACTAGAACTTGTTGTTTTTTCGGGTGCACAACGAACCCAGCTAGTTTTCAAGGCTCACCAGCATAAAACCTAAAACCACAAGCTAATGCTTGCTCAAGGCTAACCGCCTCAACTGAATCAATCACCAGATTGACCAAGCAAATAGTATTTTGATTTTACAAAGCAAACTGCTCCTTCAATGAGCAAATATATAATAATGAAACAATAAATAGAGATTAGGAACCAAGCCTGATTCGAAGATCTTGGTGGCTTCTTCCTTCTCTTCCTTTGAATGGATCTTCCTTTGAATATGTTCTTGAGACTCAGAAGATCAGAAAAACTAGGGCTCCTTCCTTCTCTTGAGATTTCTTCTAAATAGAACAACAAAGGCTTGGAATATCTTTATCTTCTTTTGGGGAATGAGTATGATCTTTCCTTACAGGTTTTCCCTCTTTCTTTTCTGATGGATCTCAAGGATTTGCCTCTTTCTTTTCTTTTGAGATTTCTTCTCTCTTTTTCCTCTCTTTCAAATTTT
>UESW01004932.1:574198-584483 GCA_900491605.1 Calamus simplicifolius | reverse complement strand
ATCATCTTCTATTGCCACCTCTTGAAGTCCGTGCCAGAGAATTTCTTTGGTCTCTCGGCTTAAACGGATATCGTCATAGTAGCCATCTGCAGCAGCACTTCTGTAGTAGCAGAAAATTGTCTTAAGATTATTGTTGGATATTTGGCAGATGGTGGCTACCTAATCTATCAGACTAAGGCTAGAGTTACACTCTGTCCTTAAGACAATTTTGTCCTGCAATGGTGCTTATGGTCAGTATAACGATTGTCTCCCAGGATACAACAGTCTCCTTTTGATGAAAGCAGTACTATAATCATCAAAAATATCGAACCAAGAATGCTACTCTCTTTTAATGCACTTGCTATACTAACCTTAGGAAAGTATGCAAATGCCTAAGAGAGAACTCAATTCGGAATTGAATTGGAGTGAATGAAATGAGAGGGTCTAGGGTCATATTTATAGGTTTTTAGGTGCCCCTTGGAAGCAACCCTACGAATTTAATTTAATTTGAATTCTTTGATCGAAGGATGTAAGGATTAAGGGCTTATCACCCTTGATATGCCCTATAGACATCATGATCTTTAGATCAGACGATCGGATAAGCCTTTTCATGGCTGTGATCTAAAGATCAGCCGATCAGATAAGCCTATCCTCATCCTGATAAGTCTTATCATCATCGTGATCTCATGATCACGTTATCAGATAGGTGGTTGCACGTCTTTGATATGCTTTTCATGATCAGACCGTTGACTTATCTCTAACCATACGATCGAACGAGTGCCTTATCACCAACCGATGATCGGATGGGTACCTTATCACCAACTGTCCTATTGACTAGTCAACCGACGGATGTGAGCCGTTGGATCGTGATTGCAATCTTGATTTGATCACCGCATCTCGACCCTTCATCCGATCGATCAACGATCAGTTCTGATCCTGATCCGATGATCAACGGTCAATTGATCTCAGCCATTTATCTTGATCCGATCAGTCTCTACCGTCGGATCCTCATGATCTATAAAAAATTTAAAGCCCCTCAAGCTCCTCGCGACGATGCGCACGTGCAAAGTGCGCCTACAAAGCGACCATTGCGCCCTTTGCACACGCGCGTGCGCCATTTGTGGTGAGCCTAAGGAACTTAAGCTTCAAGAAAGTGGTTTCCATATAAGTGACCCTTTCTTTCTTGATTTTTCCGATGTGAAACTAAATATCCTCGAAATTTCTCATTCATACACACAAAGAGGTAATGAACTTTCAAGGCCCATTAGGATATTTAGGGTCTATTTTGGCTCATTACCTAACAATTTTTTCAGCCAAGACTGCTTTGAGACATAGGCTCCAAAATTGTTGGGTGTATCCTGGCTTGAGATCCGTGGAAAGTTCGAAACGTCGGTCCTGAGATCAAACACTAGGTATGAAGTCGTCATCGTGGCGATGTTGAAGGAGCCTTGTTCAGGGTGGGAGCATCCGGTGACGCTTCTTCTACGCATGCCGGACAGTATCTCGACCACGCGAGAAGTGACCCTCAAGTCCAAGCCCTTCAACAAATGGCTGAACCTCGTCGTCGGTGACTTCCTTGCGACAGGAAGTGGCGAGGTCGAATTCTCCATGACGGAGACCAAGTCGGGAAACTGGAAGAAGGGGCTGATCATCAAACATGTCCTCGTCCGACCGGTGCACAGCTGAGGGAAGCCGGCCAAATCCCGTGGTTTCTTCCGTCATATATAGCGCCTTCTTCCCCCTATTTCCGGCCACGTAATAAGCGGAGACGTGCATTGCATGCATGCTCCCACTCCATTTGGTATTCGTTCCAGCAGTGGTGTTTGCTTACGATCTATCAGTCTTTCTAAGTGATGATGACGAGGGTTGCATTGCTTGCGTTAACTCTATGAATTTGCCCCTGCTCTCTGTTGTAGCAGTGAGTATATGTGTTGGCTATTCAATAAATCTCGTTTTATCCTTTGACTCATCAGCAAAGCTCACTCTTATTCAAGTTTTGCTGCGTTGTCAGCAAGTTATATCCACAGTAAGCATAAGCATTTGACGTGAGCCATTGTAGATTATAATCAGATTTTAATAGAATATTTTAATAGAATTTATAATTGACAATAACGTACCATAGCAATCATTTCATTTAAATTTGAAATATTTTAGCTGGCATTTTAAATCTCAATAACAGATTTTTAGTTGCATTTAAAAATGACATAAAAATCCAATAAAAAATAAAATAAAAATAATAAAAAATATAAAAAATGCATTGGTTACCAGCAAATAACTTTTAATGGCGCTTAAAATTGCTAGAAAATAGCCAAGATATATTTTTAGACTTCCTTTTTTGTGACATTTAAAACTTCTAGTCAATACATTTTTGGGGGAAAAATAGTATATTATGCTACATATATGACATAAAATATTTATACTATTAAAACGTGTATGAATAATTATTTATAGGTATTAAATTTTATAATATATTTTAAATATTTTCACAAGATAAACTATATTATAACTATAATTTTGGACCAATATAGCTCATCACATCGCTCAAAAATATTCACAAGATAACTCATAGATATATGTTGCCGCAAAAATTCGTTCTCCGACTCGGGTATGCTTTCGGCTCCTGATCCGGATGCCGATCTCGTCGCTTCGGGATGGAACCTGCAAGACAGTCTGCACGCAGAGGGTGCTGTGGGGGTTACCCTCTGTGGAGGACCCTCCGACACCTAAGTCAGTGGAGATTCACAGCAAGCAGATGTGAGGAGAAGACTCTCATAGAGGAATGTTTCTCCAGGCTCTTGTGAGAGCTCTAATGGAGTATGAGATTCAGTGAATGAAAATGAATGCGTAAGGGGTTGTCATAGAGTTTACGCGCGTACCTGAGAGGTTGAAATGCTGTGGTATTTATAGGTGATCACCTGATTTCTTGGATGTGCCCTGGATGGGGTCTGAAAACTGTTAGGATTCGAATCAAGTTTGTTATTAGGCCGGTAGGGTCCGTATCTTGTCAGTTAGAGGATCGACGGCTGGGAGAGCTGGTTGATGCCTTGAGACTCGATGATCACACAGACCTAGGTCACTCTCGCAGATCCTAGGCCACTTCTGGACATGATTCATCACCTGGAGTCTTATTCAGCTATAGTGGATTCGAACTCTCCCGTGCCGGATTTCGCAAAGGTATTTTGAATGCCGTGGTTTAGCCTGAATGAGGAATAACCTAGTTTTCTGAGGTGTAGAATGGATCGGCTCGAATGACCGAGGAATGGCTCGGCTCGGATGGCCGAAGTATGAGGATGGCTTGGGTTATCGAGGAATAAGGATAGCTCGGCTTAGATGGCCGAAGTATAAGGATAGCTTGGGTTACCGAGGAATAAAGATAGCTCGGCTTAGATGGCCGAAGTATAAAGATGGTCCGGGTTGTCAGGGTGACCCGACTTCATCAAAGCTGATTTGACCTCGTCGCTAGAATGTTACGCCAGCTGGCCAGCTGGCTAGCAGGGTGTTTGGATTGGCATGACCCTATCGCCAATATGAGTGGTCAATAATGCAATGACAATTTTATCCCTCATCACATGCCCCCCACTCCCTAGTTCAAAGTGTAATTTCAGATATAGGGAGTAGAATTCTGGAGCAATCTAATTTGGAGGATTCAAAAAGGTGGGCAATGATGATCTCTTAAATGACGGGCTGCTGTTACGTCATTATTTCACTACAAAAGATTTTAAATATTGCGACGCCCAAATACGTCGCAATTGCGTCGCTAAACATGATATTGCGACGCAATAGCGACGCAACGAGGGCGTCGCTCAACTGTCCGTCGCAATACCCTTTTGTCGCAATTGCGTCGCAATATTGCGACTCTCTGCGACGCTCTTGCGATGCCACATTGCGTCGCAATATTGCGACGCATGCAAATGCATCGCTAAATTTAAAATTAAATTTAGTTAGAAAAAAAATTATTATTAAATATTGCGATGCACTAAATTGCATTGCAATATTTAAAATAATTTTTTTAAAAAAAATTATTATTAAATATTACGACGCATAATTTGCATCGCAATATTTAAAATTAATTTTTTTAAAAAAATTATTATTAAATATTGCGATGCACTAAATTGGGTCACAAAATTGCGACTCATCCAGATGCGTCGCAATATTTAATAATAATAATTTTGGTATAATAGCGACGCAATTTGAGTCGCTAATGCGTCGCAAATAAAAATTATTTTAAATATTGCGACGCAAGGTAATTGCGTCGCAATATTTTAAAAATTTTTAAGATAAAATAGTGACTCAATTGTAGTCGCTAATGCGTTGCTATAAATTTTTTTAAATTATTGCGATGCCAGGTCATGCGTCGTAATATTTAATAATAATATTTTAAAAATATTAGCGATCCAATATCAGTCGCTAATGCATCGCAAATTTTTTTTAAAAATATTTAAATGATTAAAAATTAAAACGGTTAATAAAATTTCGCTAAATCTAAATATTGATACAAACATTTTTCACTCAATCCAAACAATAATAAATTTCAAAAAATAATTTATATATTAAAATTTTGAAGTTTTTACAACATAAAAAAAAAAAAAAATACATCAAGAATCTGAACGATCACGTGGAGGCTGTGGAGGCTGAAGACTCTGCGACAAGCGGCTAACCATATCCCGCAAATAATGCATCTCATCTCGCATGTCTGCAACCTCCTGATCCCGGCCTCGCATACGATCCTCAAAATCCTGCTCGATCCTGGCGAAGCTCCTCTGCAATAGATCTGCGAAGCTCCTCTAAACGCTCGGGAGGAAGATCAGCAGGAACTCGCGAGCTGGAGGCCTGATGGGGAAAAAATGTAGAAGCTCTAGTGCCCATACCATAGACCCTGCGGTCTCGTGGCTGGGCACCAACAGCCTCCAAAAACACACGTCGACTCTCCTCTGCTGAGAGTTCGACGGGCGTCTCCCCATCAGTAGAGTCGACCTGCGATGCCTGGGAGCGAAGCTCCTCGACTCGTGTCTTGAAATTATGAAATCAACAATAAATGAGTTAATAAATTTCTAGAAATAAAATTTTAGAAATTAAACAGATACTACATAAATCTAATTTCTTACCGCAACCTCCCGTGATCGCGTATCGACCCAGGAGCCGTCCCTCCTGGTGTGTGTCGCCCTGAATAGACGAAACTCACCAGGATCTCCGCCCTCCTGCTCAGACTATAACAATAAAAAAAATGATATTAATACAAATATTTGTAAATAACTAAAATAGTAATTAAAATATTTATGTTTTCTTACCATACGCCGTCTGTGCTCCTGAATCGAAATGGAGCCCGAAGTATGACGGGAGAGACCCGTGCCAGGACCGCCCTTCTCAGATCGGCGGTTCGTGCTGGCTGATGCGGACCTCCTGCGCCAGCCATCGGACTCCCAGGCCTGCTGCCACTCGTGCCAAATACCCTCTGGCACGTGCGCAGGACGCTGACCCGATGACCTCCAACGATGAAGCATGTCGGAGTATCGGCGTCGCGTCAGAGCCTCCCATGCTGCCCTAATGGCATCATGGGTGGCAGGATCCCACGTAAACTTTTTCTGCATTAAAATAAACAGTTAGTTTCTGAATTTATTAACTTTAAAGAATTATATATCACTGATAAATTGTATTTAATAAGTTTACCTGAAACTCAGAAAAATAAAACTCCCTCGTGGCTGGCGATACGTGGCGCCAATCGTAGCCACTGGGATCTGCACGCCTCTGAAAAACGGCGCTGATGTGGCTGGAGACATGATGCTGCTCAATGAATCTGTTAAAAAAATGCAAGTTTATAAGTAAATGACTTAAAAACATAAACAAATATTTTTAATTAGTATATACTTACATCCCCTGAGCATCAAGTCGAAGTACAGTGCGCCGCCGATGGTGGAAGAACTCTCGGAGGTCTGTGCCGATCGGCTGGATGGTAATACTGGTGCAGAGATCGAAGGCTGCGCCTCTGCTGGAGATCCAAACTCTCCATCTCCGACGCTCATGTGATCTGATGTCGCAGGATCCAAACTACGTCTCTGCTCACCCAATCTGTCGTCGGTAGATCTACCTCTGCCCTCATACTGAAAATACTAAAGCAATTAAATTACGATTAATGATTGACTATGTAAGAATTTAACACTTATAAAAAAAAGTTAAATTTTAAAAAACCTTTATGTTTAATCGGTGTCATTTGTTTCGTGAAATGTTGGTTCAACATCCGATGCCGTATCGGATTGCGAATCAGTTTCATTATCATCGGAAGGAAACCGAACATTTGCATCCGCAATTTCTTGGACATCACCACTTGGATCTCTAAGTGATGTTTCAGGAGCCCTTGTGTCGTCCTCAATTGCATGCATTTCCATCTCATCCTCTTGAAATGCAGGGCACTCGGCTGATTGACTTGATGAACTCTCCTCTAATACGATTGTTGAACGTGGGACGATTTTAGAAACGGCCCACCAATCTCGCTTGTCGTTGCGCAAACTTGGATATCCGCAGTAAAAGACTTGCTGAGCTTGGGATGCAAGGATGAATGGGTCATATTTCTGCAATCTTCGTCGATGGTTCACTTCAACCAAATTATAGTCGTTATGAACCCTTTTGCCCACAGGAACTATCGGATCGAACCAATCACAACGAAACAATACGGTTCGTTTCATAGGCCAACCGGGATATTCAACTTCAACCACCTCTACTAACTTTCCATAATAATCCTGCATATTTGCTCCAACACTTTCTCCTTTTACACACACGCCCCAGTTCTGCGTGCCTCTTGAAGCTGCTAATCGTTCAATCTGAAATTTGTACCCATTTACAAAATAGCCAGTAGAGGTTGTTACGGTCTTCAATGGCCATTGCGATAGACATTTAATGAAAATATTGTCGGTTGTCGACCATGGACCGTTGACCTATAAATTAATAAGCTATTGACATCCAATTCAAAAAATAATAGCCATTATCGAAATTGATTGAGTGATACTACTCACAAATTCATAAAACCAGTAAGCAACTCCGTTTCTAATTTCTGCCCAATTGCAACTTGACTGATGTCGGGATTCATCTGTCGTTGTCTATCACAAAACATCCTTATGGGATGAAAAGGATGAAAACTACTGTTAGAAATTAAATATTATGGTATATTATTATATAAATTTAAATTTTCAATTTAGCATTGAAGTATACACTTACTCAATATATGGATCGACTTCTCGACAGTTCATTAGGATGTAATAATGTGCTGCATTATACTCCATATCGCTAAGATTTCTTGACTTCTGCCCACCAAATGAACGGCCGATAGCTTTAAAAATTGATATTCTACCGTCATTAGCTTCTGCTTCGTCCACACATACGTCATCGTTACGACCATGATTTCGGCTCCTCGTGTGGACGTGACCCTCAAAGTAATGTGAGGCAAAAGCTGAAACTTCTTCGACCAAGTGTGCATTGCATATAGAACCTTCAACCCTTGCCTTATTACGCACATTATTTTTTAACTTCTTAAGATACCTATATGTAAAGTTGCAACAAAAAATTAACGAATTTTTCAAGCAATGAAATAATATTTGAAATGTCAACATATCTTAATGATGTATATATTTACCTCTCGAAAGGATACATCCAGCGATACTGCACGGGACCAGCTATGCTCGCTTCGTATGGCAAGTGAACCGGTAAATGCTCCATTGAGTCAAAAAAACTGGAGGAAATATTCGCTCAAGCTTGCATAAAATAATTGGAATTTCCTCCTCAAGCCTTGCCATGGATGCAGAAGTAATGACTGCGGCAGATAACTCCTTGAAGAATAAGCTGAGCTCCGTAATTGCCTTCCAGACATGTTGCGGAAGCAACTCACGAAAAGCTATAGGTAATAATCGTTGCATGAAAACATGGCAGTCGTGGCTCTTCATGCCGAACAACTTGAGCTTATGCATGTCCACACACCTACCGATATTTGAGGCATAACCATCTGGAAATTTTAACCCTCTAAGCCAGTTACATAAAACTTCTCGTGAATTTCTGTCAAGAGTGTAACATGCTTTAGGATAGGTCCCATCGGCACTCCTTCTCAAATCACCTCTTCTGCAGTACTGATTAAGTTCTTCTCTTGACTTTGCAGTATCTTTTGTTTTTCCCGGGATGTTTAGCACCGTGTTAAATATGTTATCAAAGAAATTTTTCTCGATATGCATAACATCCAAGTTGTGCCGGATGAGATTTGTGCTCCAATAAGGCAAATCCCAAAATATACTTCGCTTCTTCCAGTTATGTTCTTTACATATACGGCTATTTATTCTATCTGCATCTGGTTCCCATGCATACATCAACCCCAAATGCTCTATAGAATCAAATAGATCCGTGCCGGACCTAACCGGTTCGGCAAATTTTGTGACTGCTTTGTTCTTCCGGAAGGCGATCAAGTTACGCCTGTAAGGATGATTTGGGGGCAAGAACTTCCTATGGTTATCAAACCATGACTGCTTACCACTCTTCTGCAATGTAAATGCATCCGAATCATACATGCAATGAGGGCATGCCAGACGTCCAGCAGTGCTCCAACCAGACAACATTGCATATGCCGGAAAATCACTTATTGTCCACATCAAAGCAGCTCTCATTAAGAAATTTTGTTTCATAGAAATGTCGTAGGCTACCACTCCTGTTTCCCACAACATTTTCAATTCGGCCACCAACGGTTGCAGAAAGACATCAATCTTTTCCTTTGGATTTGATGGTCCTGGAACCAAAACGGTTAAAAACATTGCAGTATCTTTCATGCACTTCCACGGAGGAAGGTTATATACAGTCAGTATCACAGGCCAACATGAATACTGTTGCCCCGCTTGACCAAATGGTTGGAAGCCATCGGTACAAAGACCTAATCTCACATTCCTTATATCTTCAGCGAAATCAGGATGATTTTCATTGAAATGCTTCCAAGCCTTTGAATCTGATGGATGCCGCATTTCATCCTCTTTAGATTCATGTTCGGCATGCCATCTCATATCAGCAGCTGTTGCCTCAGATCTGTATAATCTCTGCAGGCGTGGGGTAAGAGGAAAGTAATGCATCCTCTTGTAAGGCACACTTTTCCTCCTACTTGTACCGGCTCCTCCTTCGGTGTTTTTGAACCTCGATTGCCCACAAATCTTACACCATCTCAGCTCTGAGTCTTCACCCCAAAATATCATACAATTGTTCAAGCAACAATCGATCTTATTAACTGGGAGCCCAAGCCCACGCAACAACTTCTTTGTTGCGTAAAAACTGTCTGCGGCAACATTATCATTTGGCAGAATTTCTTTGATTAACTCAGCTACAGAATTGAACGCCTTTTCTGATAATCGATGTTCTGCCTTAATATTCAACATTCGAGCAGCTGTAGAGAACTGGGAATGACCCTCACACCCAGGATACAATTCTTGATTTGCAGCACGCAACATATCGTAAAATTGTTGTGCTTCTGGATTTGGTTCTTCCATAAATGTATTCTGATTGAAGTCATTACCCGATGCATTCATCACCATTTGTTCATATGTGTTTAAATTCACAAATGGTTCATCTACGGGAATTGACTCTTGTTGGCCTATAACAGCTGCTGGAATATCCTCTGGTTCACCATGACAGTACCAAACATAGTAATCAGGAACAAAACCCTTCTTACACAAATGCACCTTAACAGTTTCCACATCTCTGTAGGCTTTATTCTGACACCTGTGGAAGTTGCATGGGCACCTAATCCTAGGCCCATCCATCCATTCAGGTTGGCTACATGCAAATGCGATAAATTCTTCCAATCCATTCAGAAAATCTGGATTCAGCAAGCCATCTTTTATCCTTGCATACATCCATGAGCGAGTCCCGCTCATTTTTGACCGACTTATACAAAGTCTGGTAAATCATTAAATGAAACCAAAAAATAAAACTATATTAGTATTAATAAATATATAACTAAATTATTTCTTGGGCACAACTAAGGTTAATTACAACCAATTAAATCATTTATAAGTACCCAAATTTTTTTTAGGTAACTAAGGACCCTACCATGCAAGGGCGAGCCACGGCTACGATCCTTGGGGTGCTAGCAAGGACCGATGCATAGGTTCATGGCTAAAGGAGGGCTTGAGTTTGTGTCGGGCCGCAAGGCGGTGCGTTTAGTCATTAGACTTCACAAGAATTCAAGTGTCTTAAATAATTCTACCTTCACTCCATGTCTATAAGGTAAGGCCCTATCCCATTCAAGAATATTTTTTGTGATATGTTATTCTGCTATTAATTAATCATC